>VMBQ01001826.1:124436-160001 GCA_007657795.1 Dreissena rostriformis | reverse complement strand
TGATTAACATACATACAGTATAATTCAAATATACATTCACATATATATAAACGTGGAGTCATATACCGTTTACATACAAATTATATTAATCTGAATAATATATATTCTAAGATTTATTTATCGTCTGTTTTAAACACAATATAGTTACTATAACGTCTGGCTGCCTTATCAGTGAAGGCATTTGTTACTGAAGGCAGAAAGGTCACCACATCATGCGGATTAGTATCGGGAAGGATGTAACACTCACGTAGTAATGCAAGTCTATATGCCCTCAGTCTTTTGCAGGAGGCGAAGACATATATGTTCCTGTATACGACTGTAGACAACAATGTCTGCAATACTGTTTGGGAATTCGCTCACGAGTGTTCACTAGGCATGCACTGCTACAGGGGCTTCCTTTATTTTACGAGATGTCCTCTCCGCGGTCTAGATGCGAGCAGCTGATGGGAAGGTGAACGACACCAAATCGCGCAAATCCGTGATGCCCTATGACGCGTTCTGTTGTAGTGGTGGTGTTGGTGGTAGTGGATGAGGCGATGGCAAAAGGGTTGATAATAGTGGTGGTGGTGGTAATGGTAGAAGTAGTTGTTATAATGGTGGTGGTGTTTTTTTTATTGCGATGATGATGTCGATGGTGGTGGTCGAGTTGGTGGCGGTGGTGGTGGAGAAGGATGTGGTGGTGAAGGTGATGATGCTGATGATACTGCTGATAGTGCTGCTGCTTATGATCATGACGATTATATCGACGACGATGATGATGACGCAGATGAAGAAGATAAAGAAGATGACGTCTTATCCTGACGCTTATTTCTATTTTTTCTGTTTCTAATAATGATAATAATAAATGTGTTTTGTATTTTGATTTTTATTTAAACAATAAGTTGTCGCATTCGTTATAGAGCGCTTGCTTACCCTTTAATTAACTGCGGATGCTTTGTTTAAACAAATCTATAGCTCGGGAGATTATCAAGTAACCGTGTATGCAACATACACGGTTACTTGATATTCTCCCGAGCTATAGATTTGATCGTCAGAATTTTCAGATCATACAGAAGTAAGAAACGGATTATTCGACAGGCGCAAGTCTGACAAGCGATGTAGCTTAACAGCAATACGTGAATATTTCAGTGTTGAGTTAAGCAGTGATCAGACTCGGCGTTACGAGGACGTACTGAGACAGTTATTATGTGTGCTATATAATACTATTAGCATATTATAGTGTGGATCATACTACAGAGGTAATTAAGTCAGTATTTACAAAGTCGCACAGGTTGAAAGGAACTACATCTGTATACGATTAGTATGAAATAGTATACGTAACGGAAATAAGTATTTTGATATACGATTGTCACCTGAAATGCGATGGAAGAAAGTGTAATATGTTAGACGTTCTCAAAAGTGACTGTTAGAACAATTTTACATAGAACATGTGAAAATAGTGGAAAAAAAATCTTAAATTGAAACACGAATAATTCATTGGTAAAGGTGTAGAGTAGCTTATATTCGTAATTTAATTGAAGTTACAATGCGGAATGTAGCAATTACACGGCATTCAAACAAAATAGTGTTATTGTTAATTCTGCTGCATGCGTTTAACTCGTTATGTGTAAACTGTAGCAAGTTGTCGGGTGAACCGGACGGACACAATTCAGATACAGGTGACTTTAACACAGACAATGAACTGTCGGATGTATTCCACAGTGGGAAATACGGCCTTAAGTTGGATAATAAAATCGGAAACAATATTCGCTGTCGGGCGAGATGTTACGCTATGGTGAGTCAAAACTTCCGATTGCCTCTTGTTTTCACTCCTTTAATATAATTTAGGCGATCCCCAGTGTTTATATCAGACACTCATATATTCATGCAATTCATGCAAAAAAGGAATTCTTTGTTTGAACTTATCATACAAAAAGAAGAACTAAACTGTTGACCGATTAGTTTTCATATTGCGAATTATATGTCAATTGTTAACTGATAAAACATAGTGTTTGTAATCAAATGCTTTGATTCAAAACTTGTTTGGAGCTGTTAATGTTTTTTTTATAATAACATATTGTTCGTTGCATGTATTATTCTTATAATCTAGTGCTTTTCTAAAAAGTTGTTTCTCGTTTTATTTTGATCATTTTCTTTCGTGTGTATCATTCTTAACTATACAGTGTCTTTGGATCTAGAAGTTTATTAATTTGGTGGATTAAATTTAAAATAATCCCTGTACTGTCTTTCGAATGACAAACACCATGTAAACCAGATGATGTCACTGGATAAAGTCGCGGTATCTTTTAAATCAAGAATACAGGTTTCACATTGTTTGAACATGGTCTTTGTGCATAGAAATACATTTTCCCTAGAAGTTCCGTTCAGGTTTCACAATAATTTTTTTTGAATTAAGACATGTGTTTGTCAACATGTTGATATACTGTATCTTCTTTCGCCCAGTAGGGGTGACAATTGTGTGAATCAAGATCTTATAAACCATTCATATTGCCTAGAAACACGTAAATTAGCCTAAATAACAATCCAAACACATAGCGCATGTCTCAATTATTAACACCACGTGAAACCTAAAAACTGTAATCGTCTGATAACCAAACCGACAATTATTAGGTTATCAACTTTCCGGAAATGTTCCTATCACTCCATAAAATTCCAGCTTTGACAAATTTGTGAAGGTGTCATGTCTCAAAATGCTCAGACTGAAGATCTTTTGAATTTGTCACATTTTTGGGGTTTTGTTTGTTCAATAGTTGGTGTTTAATATCTAGTGTTATGTGATTGCAAAAATCACTTTAAAACAATATTAAGGGAACTAATAATTGTATTTTAAATATGCATTCAGCTTTTAATTTTACCCAATTAATTAAACTTCTTATATAAAATTTATATTATCATAGGAGTTAGTCATGGAATGTGAGACAAAAGCAGTTTACACACTACTATGCGTGTTGCGTTTGCAGAAATGAACTAGCGTTCGATGTTGCCTAAAACAGTCGTTCGTCCACGTTGATTTATGCACGTTCTGTTTCGAATTCATGTTTGAGTAATTTTCAATGCATTTAAAATAAGAACGCTGATGCGTAAATAAAGATGAAGTTTTCCGTCATACTTTTAACGCCTGACGTTTTATTTACCTTTAAAAACGGGCAATATCCTACGTGAATTTAAGTACTACTGTATAAACAAACATAGTTGTCTGTTTATTAAGACTGTTTAAACAATAGTTGACATAATTGTCGGTTTGACCCTTTTTTAACCAAATAGAGGTCATCGTGTTGAGTGTTCATTTTGTTTTTTATGTTGCAAACAATGTTATAAAATAATGTGTATTAATAAATAACGAATTATCAAAGGAATACGTATTTTCGTGTGGGTCCCGTAGTATCATAGTTTTTGTAGCATAGCTCAACCCGATACAATATTTATAAATAGATAAAATAAGGTAATTGCTTTGATGTAATTTATCACTCGCCAGCTGTCAATCACTCTCACAACCAATCAAACTCCTTGAATTGAAGCAACACAGTCAGATAAACAAAGAGTGTCGTAATAACGGAATAAGCGTTTTATGTAAACAGAACTAAATGGGCGGAGCGATTACTTGGCGACTGGTCCGTTGAAAGATGCCATTTAGCTACTGTCATTAAGTCGTTATTCTGCATGACTTACAATCACCCCCGTGTCTTAACTTTTAATTTTTTAACGATCGTGTTAATAAAATGGCAAATTAAATAGTTTTTATTATATGGATAGCCATCAAATGAAAATAAAACATTATTATATTTCGAAAAAGCTTATTTAATTATTTTGGCTGTTTCCTTATCCAACTCTTATAATTTCAATGAACCAGAGGGATATATTTATAGTATGTTCTGCGTTTTGTATTGACGGTTTCAAGGCGGTTACCCCAGTTTAGTTGTTGTTTATAATGTAATAGCGTGTCTTGTCTAGTACACTTGTAAGTTGCGCACTGTTCGCAGTTGTTACCTTGCCAAACATTAATGACCGAATATTATAATAATGTCTCTATCCTGAAGTCTCACTGCGTGTACGTCAGAAGTGTTATTTCTGACCAGTAATGAATACATATGAGCGTCGCTCTGTAACAAGGGGTTTAATGCATTTGGGTATAATGTCGTCCAGATTAGCCTTTGCAGACGGAATGGCTATCATAGCAATACGTGCGTGTGTGTACACAGAACGCTCAATACACATACAAGATATGTGTAGTTTACTTATATAAAAACATTAAGTTAACGATTTTAATAATTATCCTCTCATGTCAGACTTGTCACTAGTATTAAACTTCAGTTGTAATATTTCATTTATGTTACTGTCAGTTTTGTTGCTCTCTTTTTATGACGATAGTTTAGGGGTAAGCATTGAATGATATCTGAAGGGATACACTTTACATTATTAATAATTGAAAAGGACGTGTTCACACATTTCTTTTGTTAATGTCCTAAAATAAATATACTCCCAAGTATATGCAATTCGGAACCGTTAAACATAAACTTTATAAATTATATAAGATGAAAAGCTTCAACGGGTTTCGAGCCCAAGTTTTGAAGTATAATTTAAAGCGTAAACATTGAACCATTAAGGCTTTAGATGTTTACAGCATTTGTTTGAAACGCAGTTACATATTTATTTTTCGAAAACTCGTCGAAGAATGCTATACGCTGTTTAATTTATACGTTGTCGAGTATATCTTATTTGTCATATCAATATATAAGGATATGAAGGCATACATCACATCGTTGTAATTGTAAATGAGATGGCAACACCATACAGGAAGGCTTTGTATATGTATCAATACAATATCGTATTACCTTTCCGGTGTCGATTGTTAAAGGGACCCATTTGCATATTTGTGTACTTTTGAGAAATGTGTCCAATTGCTTAACTACAACTTCATTGAAATCGTGTTAACCAGTTTATAAGTATGTTTAATTAATTATTTGAATTCCACGCATAGACGTTCATACAATTTGTGACCGAGTTTTGGTTTTATATCAACGTAACGATATTGACGTTTGTCGTGTCTCCTTCATTATTGTTCATGGCTGTCATATTGCTAAAACAGTAGTCGTGTATTGCTGCTGTTCTCTCATTCTGACAACTATAGTTTGACAAACAATTATACATAATAATTAATACAATTAAATAATAAATTAGACAAAATAATTGCATGTTAAATAATGCGTTTAGTGTTACTGGCGATTGTAGACGAATGTATATTCTCCATTCGATTTTCAAAGAATTTTCCATGTGACATCTCAGTAATGTTTCATTCGTAGGACAGTGTTATCCAATAAATAAGTATATCAAGAGTACAATGTATGAAACAAAGCAGGTTGGTATATGTAAATAAAGTTCATTCCAAAAAGTATAACTAACAATAAATATATGAGAATAAACCGACACGGATATTGTTGAAATGGTTGAACAAATATACAATATAATTGCAAATATCAATGGCTTTTACCATAAGCATAATTTTGTCCTCCAGCACTTTTGTATTTTATGTTCAGCTTTCTTTAACGTTGACTGTGTTTATATATTATGTAAGATTGACGTCATCGAGAATTGTCAACTGTTGATGTCCTTGAGTCTTTAGAATTGACGGGACATTCTAAGTCGACACATCTACAAATGACACAGTTTTGATTTTGTCAATTTATAAAAAGGAAACCAAAGTCCGCGCAATATGACAACCAAGTTACCCGCCGGACAATTACAAATCGTATGTTGACCAAATATACCAAATCGAAAGTCTTCATAAATATAAAGATGATTTACTATGTGTAATGAATACGATTCTGAGTCTTCAAAGCTCTATGCCTGTGAATTCATCGTTGAAAGAACATTATAACCATATAATTGAAACATAAAGAATACAACCAAAGCATTGACTATATCATTTTAACATAAAGAATACACACGAAGCATGGATAATAATTCCCAATTAACCTTTTAGTCGAAGAAACCAACACCATATACATTATGTTATTTTACTCTCCATTAAAGCTATCTTTTTTTTTCATTCCCTCGTGTCCTATGTATATTACACAAGGTGTGTAGTACAAGCCCAATACATCAAATTACAACAGCAATTTCACACATTCCTTCTATAAATATTGCCTTTTAATACGATTTGTTCCTGCCATTTTTGAAAGCAGTTTATACATTAAAAAATAAACACACGCTCTCTCATATTTTTTTTACCATCAACAAGTCCATAATATGATAATTGTCTCATTTAATATTATCATATGAGCCGCAAAAACAATTTGTATTAAATTTACCGGAGCCATCTATCTAATGACATTCATCGAGTCTATATATAAGCATATTGTCCACATTTTCCCACATGGCTGCTTACCTAGAGACACGATTACACGGTTGATTGTTTGAATGGGTTTGAATCTGTTACGTGACCCATAGTGGTTAATTACTGCAACAAATCGAATACATATTTTGTC
Source organism: Dreissena rostriformis (assembly GCA_007657795.1). Taxonomy (NCBI): domain Eukaryota; kingdom Metazoa; phylum Mollusca; class Bivalvia; order Myida; family Dreissenidae; genus Dreissena; species Dreissena rostriformis. Next base: position 153,516 of record VMBQ01001826.1, on the reverse strand, counting down.
AAGATGAATGTACAACCAATCCTGCGGAAAAATACACCCTGCGAAATGAAATGCCATACGTAGCTCAACATATAGAATGTGAAGTCTTATTTACCTTATACAGGTACCTTTATTGAAACTAAACAGTGTATCATATCTTATCCTATCTTATTATTCTTTTTTTTTCTTCTAATATGTTATGTATGTTTGTCTTTTAAATGGTGTATTTATAAATCTTAACAAAATGTGGTTCTGTAACATGGAACTATTCAGTTGATGTATAATGCTAACTTCATTATTAAACAAAAGTAAGCAGTAACACAATGATGGTGAGGAAAACATGTTAAACATAAAATCAACCCCAACATATGCAATTTACACATATTTACAAAAAATACATAATGTTAAACTTGTTTTCACTTCTACAATTCCAGGTAGGGATCAAACATAAGTAGTATAGGTCAAATAACAATAAAAAACATATTCTTAAAATTCATTTTAAAGACAATTGAGAATTGTTAGACACTGTATTACTTAATAAATGGTTACATGAATACATTTTCTAGAGTTGTGTTATTTTTATGACTCTGGATCGCCTCAGAACATGTCTTCATTTATGACCTCAGAACTTAACACTCATCCCACTTGGTAATTAATGCAGCGTTCTCAAATGTCTTTAACTTCCTTGATAAATAATTTCAGAAAACAACTCCTCATCAATTATGATTATTTATGCTTTTAAGGTCAATTAAATTCAAAACACACCATTCAATCATTTTATATATGTCTTCATATGACATATTATGTATTTCACATTCGTTTCCTCTTTATGATTGAAATATATCGAATGTCAGAATTTCATTAAGACGCAGTTTTCTATCACATATTTATATCTCATTGCGTTTTGCAAATGACAAATCAAACCACGATACTTTTTGATAGAAAATTGGAATCAAAATAGTTTTATGGCAAACGGGCAAATTTCGGTAAGATATTCTGGCTTTCATGGGCGATTGCACTCGATGGAATAAATTTTAAAAAGTGCAATAATATTTGTACTAGAAAGCTGGCTGATGCAAAAGCGTCTGGCCTACGGGTGGAAATGAACTCGTCAACATAGTTGATTGTTCTTCCCATTGTTACCCTGATCTGGGTCTAGACAGAGATTTGGCTGAGTATAAAGGTATTTCAGGAGAAGCGACATTAAGACGTTCCAGTCTGCTTTGTAATGTTCAGCTTAGTGTCAATTGTCATTATTACCATCAACAATCAGCGACTATCTTGATGAAATTTGTTCACAGTATTTGCCTGCACAATGTTTCAGTGAAATAACTATGTCAAGTTTGTTGAAAACGTTGGTTATCTGGTCGAATAGTGATAATTACACTATTTCAACAACACTCTGAGACCACCCTGAAGTCTTTTGAAGCATAACAAATCAATCTAAACATAGTTTTCTAATAAATGTAAATCTCTCGCTTAAATAACACCAAGATTCACATTACATATTGTTTTCAATAATATGAGAGCAAACACAAAACAACAACATAGAAACAATAAGAACAACTATATAAAACAGAATCTAACTTTATTCAGATCATGTCCCTCAACACATTGTATAAGGCCTTTACATACACCCTAAACCACTTTAGGTTTGATTAATGGCATAAATAGAATTTGATATGATAGTTGACTTTTGTTTTTATGATATATCAGGCTTATACAATTGGAAGTAAAAAACGTTCAAGCACGCCTTCGTTTCGTCTGATTTCTAATGTCATCAAAAGCCACCAAATATATATCCCCAGTTTACGCATTTATAGGAAAATACCAAATTACATATTAAATGTTTTGTTGTTATGTATACTTATTGCTTGGGAATTAAAGTTTAGTATTTATCTTCTTATAATAAACTTATAACAATATCTTACACTTTTGCAAAAAACATGTTTAAATTTTAAAGCAACTATTTATGTCATAGAAAATATCGTGTTTCACAGCGCTGCAACAAGTGATTGCATCCTTGAAATTGCAATTAGCAAGGGATATATACCAGTGTTCTACATTAAATAGCGCGAGTGGAAAGAATAGTTTTATTTACAAACTATCGCAGCGTTATTTAATCAAGTGAAAGCTAGTAAATGTCTTTATACTTTCGTGAACAGATCATAGTAAACGTTTAGAGCTACACGTATCGTTAGGAAAATATCTACACTTAGATAAGAATAAATCGATATAACAATCTCTACGTTTAGATAACTTATGTCTGTATCTCTATCGAGATTTCTACGTTTTGATAATTTATGCTTATATCCTAATTACAATTTCAACGATTATAATTACATGAATCACTTTTTAAATCTCAGCGTTGAAATGACGCGCGTCATTCGAAAATGAGTCTTATGACATATGCGGTCAGCGTAGTTATAAACCAGCTTGCGCTTTCGCACTGACCGGTCATGAGCTACCCTGTTCGCTCAAGAGACCACGAAACCTTTCCACACTCTATAGCAGACATGATAGCTCCTGAGCTACGCCTGCCACAAAAGACATAAGACCCAGTTTTGCATGAGGCGGCTCAATTGAGGTTTGTGTGTATCGCTCACACATTTGTTTTCATTTAGATAAGTTATGCTTGTATCGCGACTACATTTTCTACGTTCAGATATGCATGAATTGCTACTTAAAATTAGAATGATTAAATCAATTTAACATTATCTACGCTTAGACATTCATGTATAGATATTACAATCTCTAATTGTTTGATTTTCATGGTATGTTTTGTGATTGCCATCACGTTTAAAGAATAACTACAAATGAAAATGCTCTTCTGTGCTCATTTTGAAAGTAGAGCATCATGACATGACTGGATGTCGTTAGTTTCTTACTTTTTTACCTATGCATTGACATGTTACACATTTTATTGATATTATTTATATACGATGCGTGTTTGAACAAATTATGTTTTTTAGTATAGACATCACATATGTCGAAAATTGCCATTTACCAACCGCACTTTGTCGGCTTTTACAATGTATTCACTAATCTAGTTCGCATATTTAGATTTTAAGAATATAATGTGGTGAAATTTAGCGAACATGAGTACCATAATCGTTCGCACAGTAATGCAATTTCTTTAAGAATCAATTTTTAACAGTGTGCGATACATAGAATTTAAAATTAAACGAACAAATGAACTAACATTGTCTTTTGACCTATTTCCTTTTGCACATTGCACTTACAAAAAGTTGTTTTAAATATAGGCCAGTTTTGCTTTCTCAGTATCAAAAGTTCAATATAGACAGTAATGCATCCCATTTGAAATATATATTTCCGACATCACTTGAATTACTAAATGGATTGTACTGGCAGCAAAATAAATAATACATATAATTACATCGTTTATCAGTTTGCCACTTGCAACATTAAACTCATATTCATATGACACATAAAACATGTCTGCGTCATACATTGATTCCCGAGAATATTTGACAGCAATATAAATCACTATGAACGGAATGAAATGCATTAAGTGTGGGAGGCAAGGTCTCATATAATAATACTAATTTGACAGATGCTGATAACTGAGAATAAATATATGACATTGAGAAGATGTGTGTGGGATACCTACAAGCTGGCCTAACATAATCCTGCTTGAACCATTTCTTATTTTTAATGTTTCGAATTTCATATTGTTGACAATTATAGCTCAGTGATTTATAGAAACTATACGACAAATAACATATAAATGATCATGAGGTGATTGCAAAGTTACGCTGGTAAAATGATAATTTAATGTATGCCTGGATAAAGTAATACTGATAAATGTTATTTCCGGAACAGTAACATAAGCTTGTGATACGCGGCATGATCGGACAATAGAAAGGGTTAGTCATTCATTATTGTATATGGAACCTGAAGTGTAGATGGTAGTGTTCTAAGCACCAAGCGCTTCTGCTAATTGTGTGTCTATTTCGTGTATGCTACTTTACTGAATAAGGATTTAAATACACGCACCTTTATAGAGAAATCACCTTCATTGTAAGTTTGTTGGCAATACGTATTTTAACACTGAACTGTTGCATTGTGTGTATGGCATGTATTTCCTTCTGAATTTAACAAATAATGTGTGACCTTATTATAGGATCATTGAAATTAAAAGCCTCTTTAGTTTATTCTATGTTTACATTCAATATTGCGCATTGTCCACTTAAAATAAACATAACACTTTGCTGCATAAAAATAATAGCATGCGAGATTGTGCAACAGATGCCGATGAAATGTTTGTATTAACATACAGTGTAACAGCTCCTATGCAAATCAATGACATTTCGAGGGGTGAACGGAAGACTGTCGTAACTCATATTGAATAAAGAAGGAGATACGACAGTCTTCTGTTCACCCCTCGATTTGGTGTCCAAGTTCACGATCACCGGAGTGTTAATCCTATCAAATGAGTTTGGTTATATAACAATATACTGTAAAGGGGGCCAAACACGATCTTTATTTAACAAAAACCGTTACAGTGGAAACCCATCAGTTTTATTAGAATAATACAGTTATAGTGGTCATATATGAATTTTATTAAAGTTGTCATGCATGTGTTTGATTAGAACAATACCGTTAAAGTGGTCATACAAGTGTTTGATTTGAAAAAAATACTGTTACAAAGTGGTCATACGTGAGTTCATGTATGATAAGAACAAAACCGTTTAAGTGATCATACATGTGTTTCATTTGAACAATACCCTTGAACGAGTTTAAACGTGAGTTTGATTCAAAATATGCCGTGTTAGTGGTCATACATGAGTTTGTTGTTGTTATTTTTTTAATGCCGTTATTGTGGTGATACTTGAGTTTGATTAAAAAAAATCTTCCATGTCTTGATTTAAATATTGAATGCGTCTTTAACAATGCGGTCGCTATGCGCTTTTTAAACAACAATCTTTTAACATGCTGTGTCCGCAGTGGATAAGTAGACATGTCTATGCATCGGGATAACACAGCTCTGTTACAACCACTCAAAAACAGTATATGTCCATATTGAAACTTAATGGAAAAAAATGCAAAAGTGCTGAAATGGTTCAATGCAAATACAGATTTTTAAAATAATCTTTAACATAGGACATTAGTTTCTAATTGTTAGTGTTCTTTCTACGACTCGCCATCCAAGGACGCATGCAAATCGACAGTCGTTAAGAGACTTTCTTGTTCCATTTTTATGCTCATGATAAGCACCACATTGTTTAACATTGTTTGATGTTATGCAAGCATGCACTTTCTCAATTGAACCTATTTGATGATGATGATGATGATGATGATGATGATGATGATGATGATGATGATGATGATGATGATGAGGATGATGATGATGATGATGATGATTTCTCAAATATAAAGTTGAGAAATGTCGACGTAAGATACATAAGTTATTTCTGCATGTGTTGATTTCTTTCGAACGGTGTGTGTTCTTGCATTCAAATCCTTTTATGATCAATTAAACATAATCGTTGATAATATGTATCTGCAGAAAGTGACGCTTATGTACTCGTATCTATGACTTAAGCAATGTTTTACATTTGTTTTTAAATGCGTTTCATTCCGTTCTAATTGATTACTGTTTGTGATTTCAGTAATTCAGATATATATACAGTCTTCAATGAAGAAACCTCCTGTTATTGTAAACATTTGTATATGGGTAATTTGTAATTATGAACTTAATGTCTAATCTAATGTTAGTGACAATGCATTATGTATGTACCTATGCATATTTTATGGTTCACTGACACGTTCACGGTTGGCACGAAAAACCCGCCCCCGGGAAAACCCGCCGGGAAAATTCGGGTTTTCCCGCCCCGGGCAATACTCTGAAAAGTGGGCAATACTGGGCAATACTGGGCAATACTGGGCAATACTATTTTTTCTTCATTAAACATGCAGTTGTAATTGTTTTTTATCATCCTTACTTCTCTGCTAGCCTCTATTGTAAAGAAAAAAGAGTTAGCAAATGCTGTAGATGGCAGCATTTATTATTGTTGGCAATTATATTGAAATAGAAATAACATATTGTCACTGTATGATAAATAAAATTTAACTGCAGACTTCAAAGTGACTATTGTTTTATTAATTACAATATCTAGTCACAGTTTCTTAGAAAAAAAAACATGATATAAATAACATAAAGCAATCTGAAATTACTGAAAATGATACATGGACTTTTAACATGATTTTAACCTAACAATATAAAAATAAATATAGTCTCTTGATATTATTAACACAATACATAAATAATCAATGAATATAATAAACTTTATGTAGCACTATCTGTAGCTTTGCTCACTTGCACTGCCTTAGAACATTTTTGAAGATGAGTTTTTAGTCTTTCAACTTCGGCACTCACTTCACATGAACATGCTTACCACTTGGTTTTAGCCTTATTTCCTTCTGTGATTTCATCAAAAAATCCCCAAATAGGATCTCTAGGTTTCATGTTTGTGCAGATTACAAAAGAATTACAATAACAGTCATTAAACTTTAAAGTCAGAATTGATAATGAGGGATCATTGAAGAAATACCTTTTTTTATATTGAAACACAATTAACAGGAATCTGTCACTTACTGTAGCAATCAAAGCATGTTTTCACAGTTTATGGCAGGGCACTAATTGGCACTTATCTGTGGACCTTTTATGGCCCCTAATAAACAGTTAGAGGCCTTTTTCTGGCCCTAATAGGACCCTTATGTGGCACAAATAGGTCCAATGTTTATCTAAGTGGCCCAGTGTTATTGTTAGTTGTACAAACTGTGTGAGTGTCATAAATGATGACACAAAACTGTGTTAATAATTTAAAACACTAAATTGGGGCATGAGTCTTAATGCAACATGAGATCAACTAAATTATTTGAATGATAACAAAAAGATATATTACATGTATAATCCATCATGTCTCTACCCATTTCCCTTTTCCTTCATAAATACCATTCTGTTACATATCATATCATATTTGTAGAAAAATTATGTAAGTGAGTTAATAAAATGTAAATCAGATAAAACACAGATACCAAGTTATACCCAGTATTGTCCATAAAGACCATTAAATTGAATTTCATTTACCGGTATGTAAAAAAAAGAAAGTATTACCCGGTATTAGGATTCAAAACTTTCCACATGATGTAGTTGGTAAAAATGTAACAAAAAGTTTCTAATTATTAATAATTAATGGTTATATTTTTATAGAGACTAATAATTAAATAATTTATATAATTGTGTTATATCTTTATTACCCAGTAAAGCCCATCCAAACCATCCAAAACAAACACAAAATGAATTGCACTTTTTTTGCAGAAAAAAAGTAATTATTAATATGCATCCACATGAAGTAGAAGTTAACAGTGTAAATAATAGAATAGAATTGCTAAAATTAATAGTTATTTTCTGTTATGGACTAAATCATTATTATCATTATGCAAGTTGTGCTGTTGTATAATTGTGTAAAATCTTCGATACCCAAGTAATGCCCATCCAAACAGACAAAGAAAAAGAATTTCCATTTTCATGAAAATGAGAAGGAATTATGAATATGTTTGCACATGAATTAGAAGTTGACAATGTAACTAATAGTTAAAAATTGTTAATAGATATGTTCTTTAATATGTACAAACTCATTATTATCGTATAAGTTATACAATATTGCAATATCTTTATTACCCAGTATTGCCCAGTATTGCCCAGTAAAACCCAGTAAAACCCGGGTTTTCCCAGTATTACCCGCACGGGCCGCTCAATACTATAAAACCCGGGTTTTATGCCAACCCTGCACACGTTGTGTAATGTTTTTATAAGATTGTTTTGACTTTTATAATATTTTGAAAGCATACAAGTATGTGATGTTCTTCTACAATGTGATTGTGTTTCATGCATATTCAAATGACACTCACATTAGTAATATTTTAAATGTTTAAGAGTTTCACCGTCGCAATGTATGAGGTTCATATTTGTGTAATTATGTAAGTTAAACTGTTTATTTTAAAAACATTGGCCACGTTGTGTTTAGTAATGCACACTGAATGTTTCATATACATTACAAGTATTATGTGCTTAAATAAATTAATACTTTTTATGAGTATCCGTAATATAGAAATTATATTGCTGAGGAATCGCTTAGAAACAACAATATTTGTGTTTATGATCACTATGACAGAAGAAAGATTTTTCTACCAGTATGTATTTTATAATAAATATGATATCTATAATATAATAATATTTTTGTTTAATACATAAACCGACCCATTTTTTTTTAAATACGAAATCATAAAAAATCACTGTGTATTTAGTTAATACATGATGATGATGATGATGATGATGATGATGATGATGATGATGATGATGATGATGATGATGGTGATGATAATGATGCTTCAAAAGCTTGTTATTATTATATTTGAGCATATACGTCTTCTGCTGACACTGATTTATATTTCTTCTTTATCTTATACCGATACATTTGTACTTATAATTGTGTTTTGTATAAAGATTTGTTTAAAATAGTTGTTCGTAATAGAGAGCTTGCTAAGCCTTTACTTAACTACGGATGCTTTGTTTAAAAAAAAACTATTGCTCGGAAGAATTACCATTGATGTTGCGTTCATGAGTATTTTCAGATAATACACAAGTCAGAAACGGATTATTCGACACCGCTAGTCTGACAAGCGATGTAGCTTAAAAGCAATACGCGAATGTTTCAGTGTTGAATTAAACAGTGAACAGACTCGACGTTACAAGGACGTAGTGAGACAGTTATATTGTGTTTTATAAAATACTATAAGCATATCATGGTGTGGATCATATTGTAGAAGTAATTAAGTCAGTATTAACAAAGTCAGAGAGGTTGTTCAGATGACTTTGAAGCAGGGTATATCTGCATATAAATGGTTTGAAATAGTATACGCAACAGAACTTAGTAATTTAATATATGACTGCCACTTGAAATGCGATAGATGAAAGTGTAATACATTAAAAGTTCGCAAGGCTGATTGTAAGAACAACTTCACAATGAACATACTAAAAATAATGAACATTTATATCTTAAAGTGAAATATTGATAATTTAATGGTACCTATCTAGAATAGCTTATATTTTTACTTTAAATGAAGTAACAATGAGGAATGAAGCAATGACACGGCAATTTGAAAAAGCGGTCTTTTATTTAAGTCTGCTGCATGCTCTTAACACGCTATGTGTTACCTGTAGCAAGTTGCCGGCTAAATCGGACGAACAAAATTCTGATACAGGCGACTTGACCACAGGCAATGAATCGTCGGATTTATTCCTCAGTGGAACATACGGTCTTAAGTGGGATAATGAAATCGAAAACAATCTTCGCTGTCGGGCGAGATGTTATGCTATGGTGAGTCCAAACTTCCGGTTGCCTCTTGTTTTCTCCTCGTTTTACTATTTTGGTAATCCCTAGTTTATATATCATGTATTCATATTTTTACGCAAAAGAAGGACCCCTTTCTATGATCTAATCATTGGTCCATAACCAAAACGAAGAACAAAAATGTTGACCGATTACTTTTGATAATACGAATCGTATGTCAAGTATAACCTGATTAAACATAGTATTTATATTAAAATGATAACTAAATTTTCTTATGATGTGAGTCGAAACTTGTTTGGCGTTTTAGATGTTTTGTTTTGAAATTATAACATTTTGTTTATTGCATATAGAAAGACAAGAGAGTATCATGTCATAATATGTATATTCTTATAACATATGGTCGATCTAAATAGTTTAACATCGTTGTATTATAGAGTTAAGAGTTTATTACAACATACAATAGGCTTTAAGCCCATGAGTACACACATATTAAAACACAATATATTTACAGATGGTGCATGACGTCCATATTTTTTTAACAGAACCTAGATCAAAATCTTAAGACTACAAATTTGTATACATTTTATCGTATTTTGTATTGTTTATATTAACTGGATACAAAAATTAAGGTAAAGGGAGAAATAGTATTGATAATTTAAGTCAGCTCTCAATTTAAAAGCTTTAAAAACAAAAATGACAAGATTTCGTACACTTTTGTTATTTTCAGTCTGTATTTTATTTATATACATATATATATATTGTTACGTAAATAAATAAACATTCGACATTCAAGTAAAAAAAAAAAAAAATCGTCCTCAAGATTGTTACCGTGATTGCATTTTCATCTCCCAGCTTCCACTTCAAGTCTGTGGGCAGATATTAAAAAACGAGTTAATGCAATTCTAAATTTTGAAACATTGCTATAGTTACTTTTCTTTCATGTGTATCGTTCGAAACTGTACAGAGTCTTGAGATCTAGAAGCTGGATTATTTGGCGGATTAAAATAAGAATAATCCCTTAACAGTTTTTCGAATGGCAAACACCATGAACAAAACAGATGCTTGAATTGGATAAAGTCGCAATACCTTTTAAATGTGTTCACAGAAGTGCCATTCAGGCTTCTCTACACGAAGGCTTTTGTTGAAATTAAGAAATGGTTAGTTTATCAACATGTTGATATACTTAATAATATTTCGTCCGGTAGGAATGACGATTATGTAAATCAAGATGTTATGAAAAATGCATGTTGCCTAGAAACTCGTAAATTAGCCTAAAGAAGAATCAATACACTAAGCGCAAGTCTAAGTTAATAACACCACGCGAAACCTAAAAACTGTTATTGTCTGATAACCAAAACGGCAATTATTAGGTTAACCCTTTCAGCCTAGGCTCAATAGCTCCAGGTTTTTCAAATGTGTGCAGCTTTCATGTCTAGACATGCTCTCACCCTTCCAGCATAGGCTCAATAGCTCCAGGCTTTTCAAATGTGTGCAGCTTTCATGTCTCAACATGCTCTTACCCTACCAGCCTAGGCTCAATAGCTCCAGGCTTGTCAAATGTGTGCAGCTTTCATGTCTAAACATGTTCTTACCCTTCCAGCCTAGGCTCAATAGCTCCAGGTTTTTTAAATGTGTGCAGCTTTCATGTCTAAACATGCTCTTACCCCTCCAGCCTAGACTCAATAGCTTCAGGCTTTTTAAATGTGTGCAGCTTTCATGTCTAGACATGCTCTTACCCTTCCAGCCTAGGCTAAATAGCTCGAGGCTTTTTAAATGTGTGCAGCTTTCATGTCTAGACATGCTCTTACCCTTCCAGCCTAGGCTCAATAGCTTCAGGCTTTTCAAATGTGTGCAGCTTTCATGTCTAAACATGCTCTTACCCTTCCAGCCTAGGCTCAATAGCTCCAGGCTTTTCAAATGTGTGCAGCTTTCATATCTAAACATGCTCTTACCCTTCCAGCCTAGGCTCAATAGCTCCAGGCTTTTCCAATGTGTGCAGATTTCATGTCTAAACATGCTCTTACCCTTCCAGCCTAGTCTCAATAGCTCCAGGCTTTTCAAATGTGTGCAGCTTACATGTCTAGACATACTCTTACCATTCCAGCCTAGGCTCAATAGCTCCAGGCTTTTTAAATGTGTGCAGCTTTCATGTCTAAACATGCTCTTACCCTTCCAGCCTAGGCTCAATAGCTCCAGGCTTTTCAAATGTGTGCAGCTTTCATGTCTAAACATGCTCTTACCCTTCCAGCCTAGGCTCAATAGCTCCAGGCTTTTCAAATGTGTGCAGCTTTCATGTCTAAACATGCTCTTACCCTTCCAGCCTAGGCTCAATAGCTCCAGGCTTTTCAAATGTGTGCAGCTTTCATGTCTAAACATGCTCTTACCCTTCCAGCCTAGGCTCAATAGCTCCAGGCTTTTCAAATGTGTGCAGCTTTCATGTCTAAACATGCTCTTACCCTTCCAGCCTAGGCTCAATAGCTCCAGGCTTTTCAAATGTGTGCAGCTTTCATGTCTAAACATGCTCTTACCCTTCCAGCCTAGGCTCAATAGCTCCAGGCTTTTCAAATGTGTGCAGCTTTCATGTCTAAACATGCTCTTACCCTTCCAGCCTAGGCTCAATAGCTCCAGGCTTTTCAAATGTGTGCAGCTTTCATGTCTAAACATGCTCTTACCCTTCCAGCCTAGGCTCAATAGCTCCAGGCTTTTCAAATGTGTGCAGCTTTCATGTCTAAACATGCTCTTACCCTTCCAGCCTAGGCTCAATAGCTCCAGGCTTTTCAAATGTGTGCAGCTTTCATGTCTAAACATGCTCTTACCCTTCCAGCCTAGGCTCAATAGCTCCAGGCTTTTCAAATGTGTGCAGCTTTCATGTCTAAACATGCTCTTACCCTTCCAGCCTAGGCTCAATAGCTCCAGGCTTTTCAAATGTGTGCAGCTTTCATGTCTAAACATGCTCTTACCCTTCCAGCCTAGGCTCAATAGCTCCAGGCTTTTCAAATGTGTGCAGCTTTCATGTCTAAACATGCTCTTACCCTTCCAGCCTAGGCTCAATAGCTCCAGGCTTTTCAAATGTGTGCAGCTTTCATGTCTAAACATGCTCTTACCCTTCCAGCCTAGGCTCAATAGCTCCAGGCTTTTCAAATGTGTGCAGCTTTCATGTCTAAACATGCTCTTACCCTTCCAGCCTAGGCTCAATAGCTCCAGGCTTTTCAAATGTGTGCAGCTTTCATGTCTAAACATGCTCTTACCCTTCCAGCCTAGGCTCAATAGCTCCAGGCTTTTCAAATGTGTGCAGCTTTCATGTCTAAACATGCTCTTACCCTTCCAGCCTAGGCTCAATAGCTCCAGGCTTTTCAAATGTGTGCAGCTTTCATGTCTAAACATGCTCTTACCCTTCCAGCCTAGGCTCAATAGCTCCAGGCTTTTCAAATGTGTGCAGCTTTCATGTCTAAACATGCTCTTACCCTTCCAGCCTAGGCTCAATAGCTCCAGGCTTTTCAAATGTGTGCAGCTTTCATGTCTAAACATGCTCTTACCCTTCCAGCCTAGGCTCAATAGCTCCAGGCTTTTCAAATGTGTGCAGCTTTCATGTCTAAACATGCTCTTACCCTTCCAGCCTAGGCTCAATAGCTCCAGGCTTTTCAAATGTGTGCAGCTTTCATGTCTAAACATGCTCTTACCCTTCCAGCCTAGGCTCAATAGCTCCAGGCTTTTCAAATGTGTGCAGCTTTCATGTCTAAACATGCTCTTACCCTTCCAGCCTAGGCTCAATAGCTCCAGGCTTTTCAAATGTGTGCAGCTTTCATGTCTAAACATGCTCTTACCCTTCCAGCCTAGGCTCAATAGCTCCAGGCTTTTCAAATGTGTGCAGCTTTCATGTCTAAACATGCTCTTACCCTTCCAGCCTAGGCTCAATAGCTCCAGGCTTTTCAAATGTGTGCAGCTTTCATGTCTAAACATGCTCTTACCCTTCCAGCCTAGGCTCAATAGCTCCAGGCTTTTCAAATGTGTGCAGCTTTCATGTCTAAACATGCTCTTACCCTTCCAGCCTAGGCTCAATAGCTCCAGGCTTTTCAAATGTGTGCAGCTTTCATGTCTAAACATGCTCTTACCCTTCCAGCCTAGGCTCAATAGCTCCAGGCTTTTCAAATGTGTGCAGCTTTCATGTCTAAACATGCTCTTACCCTTCCAGCCTAGGCTCAATAGCTCCAGGCTTTTCAAATGTGTGCAGCTTTCATGTCTAAACATGCTCTTACCCTTCCAGCCTAGGCTCAATAGCTCCAGGCTTTTCAAATGCGTGCAGCTTTCATGTCTAAACATGCTCTTACCCTTCCAGCCTAGGCTCAATAGCTCCAGGCTTTTCAAATGCGTGCAGCTTTCATGTCTAAACATGCTCTTACCCTTCCAGCCTAGGCTCAATAGCTCCAGGCTTTTCAAATGCGTGCAGCTTTCATGTCTAAACATGCTCTTACCCTTCCAGCCTAGGCTCAATAGCTCCAGGCTTTTCAAATGCGTGCAGCTTTCATGTCTAAACATGCTCTTACCCTTCCAGCCTAGGCTCAATAGCTCCAGGCTTTTCAAATGCGTGCAGCTTTCATGTCTAAACATGCTCTTACCCTTCCAGCCTAGGCTCAATAGCTCCAGGCTTTTCAAATGCGTGCAGCTTTCATGTCTAAACATGCTCTTACCCTTCCAGCCTAGGCTCAATAGCTCCAGGCTTTTCAAATGCGTGCAGCTTTCATGTCTAAACATGCTCTTACCCTTCCAGCCTAGGCTCAATAGCTCCAGGCTTTTCAAATGCGTGCAGCTTTCATGTCTAAACATGCTCTTACCCTTCCAGCCTAGGCTCAATAGCTCCAGGCTTTTCAAATGCGTGCAGCTTTCATGTCTAAACATGCTCTTACCCTTCCAGCCTAGGCTCAATAGCTCCAGGCTTTTCAAATGCGTGCAGCTTTCATGTCTAAACATGCTCTTACCCTTCCAGCCTAGGCTCAATAGCTCCAGGCTTTTCAAATGCGTGCAGCTTTCATGTCTAAACATGCTCTTACCCTTCCAGCCTAGGCTCAATAGCTCCAGGCTTTTCAAATGCGTGCAGCTTTCATGTCTAAACATGCTCTTACCCTTCCAGCCTAGGCTCAATAGCTCTAGGCTTTTCAAATGCGTGCAGCTTTCTTGTCTAAACATGCTCTTACCCTTCCAGCCTAGGCTCAATAGCTCCAGGCTTTTCAAATGCGTGCAGCTTTCTTGTCTAAACATGCTCTTACCCTTCCAGCCTAGGCTCAATAGATTCAGGCTTTTCAAATGTGTGCAGCTTTTATGTCTAAACATGCTCTTACTTAAGATATTTTAAATTTGTAAGATTTTGGGATTTTTATTTAACTTGTGTTTGTTCAGTGTGTTTGTTCAGTGGGGTTGCACAAAATATTTTTAAAACAATAATTAGAGTAAACACTGATAATTGTTTTATATAGTCATTCATCTTTTCATTTTCAATTTTACTTTATTAATAAAACCTTTAAAATCTCATTTAAATGATCGCATGAGTAAGTCATGGAATGTGAAACAAACCAATAGTTGTCTTCCTTCCACGCGTATTGCGTTTGGAGAGCAATTGATCAATGTTGTGGGAAAACAGTCGTTCGTCCACGTTGATTAGCCCACGTATCGTTTCGAGTTTGTTGTTAAGTTATTTACAATGCGACTAAAATACATAAACAATATGAACGCTAATGCGTTAACAAATGTAGAAGTCCGTCACACTTTTAACTCCTGACGTTTTAATTACGATATCAGTTAAAACGGACATTAACCAAATTTACTTTTTTATACGACTGTTTAAACAATGGTTAAAAGCTTTGACGGTGTGTCCCTGTATGTTACAAAACATCTGGCAATCGTGTTGAATGTGCATTTCATGATTGAATTTTCTTTTCTGTTGCAAACAATGTAATACAATAATATTCATTTATTAATAATGAATTATTGACGGAATACGTGTGCCCGTGTGGGTCCCGTGGTAGCATAGGTTTAGCAGCATAGTTCAACCAGAAATAATATGAAGATATTTGCTGTGATGTAATTTATCACTCGCGAGCTGTCAATCACTCTCACAACCAATCGAATTCCGTGCATTACAGCAAAATAGTCAGATAAACAAGAGTATCGTAAAAACGGTTTAAGCTTTTTTTGTTTACATAATTATATGGGCGGAGCGTTAACTTGGCGACTGGTCCGTTTAAATGTGCCCCTCATCTACTGTCTTTAGTCGTTATTCTGCAATACTTACGTGTCTTACTTTTTAATTTGTTGAAGAGACGTCGTCTGTTTTGTTTGGAGTAATTAATAAGCAGGTCGGGAATACTTAACACGTACCTTTTACGCTTTATCAATACACATTATTACTTTCCACAACATGTATGAACATAAATAATGGTCATAACACGGAATCTTAACGTTAATAAATAACCAAATGGCTTTCGTTATTTTCTTAATTTTATTCAAACGTGTTCGTTTTGTTACTGGATGCAATTGATGGCCGTGTTTTAATTGGTTTGATGTAGATAACAGAAACTATGTTAGAACTTAGATTGACTAATCGACTGTTTAATTCTCTTCGATAGAAAGCATGACTCTCATAGCAATGCTTAGACACGCGCGTGTTTGTCGATGGAATACAAAATAATACAGGACATGTGTCATGTATTTAAATAAAAAACATTAAGTAAACTTTTAAATAACTGTTTGTTGAAAATGTTGAAAAACACATACCGTATAATTGTAAATATCAATAGCAGTACCATCAACATAATACGTATATGCATCACTTTTGCATTTATTTTCAGCATTCTTTAACGTAAACTGTGCTTGCATATTATTTAAGATTAACGTCATCGAACATTGTAAACTCTTGATCTCCTTCAAGCATGTCATACTGAGTCTGCAGACTTGACGACCATTTTAATTCGACATATCAGCACATGGCTAAGTTGGGATTGTGTTCATTTAAAAAAAGGAAACTACAGTCCGCACAATATGACAACACAGTTACCCGCCGGGCAGCTTAACATCGTTTTTTTACCAAAGAAACCAACTCGAAATGCTTCATTATTATACAGATGATGTTTAAGTTGTGACGATAACAAATACCGATTCTTCAAAGCTCCATGCTTGTTATTTCATCGCAAAAAGAACATTATAACTAAATCATTGAAACATAAACAATATAAACAAAGCATTAATTATACTATTAATAAAACAAACGAAGCCTGGATAATACTTTTCAATATACATTTTAGTCGTAGAAATCCATGCAATTTACACGATGTTAAATCTGATCGAATCAATTTAATTTTTATGACAATTACTTAATGTCCTATTAACACTATCACAAGGTATGTTGTGCACGTCCAATAAATCAAATTACAAGTGAATTTGCAGGCAGTTGTTTTTTAAATATAACCTTTAATATGGCTTGTCCCTGACGTTTTTGAAAGCAGTTTATATATTAAAATAATCACCAGCTCTCTCATATTTACTTAAACATCAACAAGTCCATAGTATGATACTAGTCTCATAAAATATTATCATATGAACCGCAACAGTAATTTGTAATCAACTTACTATAACCCTCTATCTAATGACATTGATAGAGCCTTTAGATCAGCATGTTGTCCAAATGTTCACACAGGGCTGTGTAGAGACACGATTACACAGTTGAGTGTTTTAATTGGTTGAAATCTGTTACAATACCACCCGTGGTTAATTTATCTTATTATTCATTTTTTTCTTATATGTTATGTATGTTTGTCCTTTAAATGGTGTATTTAAATTCTCAACAAAATGTGGATTTGTTACTTGGAACTAATCAGTTGATGTATAACGTTAATTTCTTTATTACACAATAGTAAACAGTTTCATAATGATGGTAATGGAAACATGTTAAAACAATAAAAACGACATCAACATAAACACAAATGAAACATATTTACAAAAATCATAAATACATAATGTTATACAGAAGTATTGTAGGACACATCGTTATTCAAAATGTGTTCTTTTGGAAGACAATTGCGATTTGTTTGACATGGCACTACTTAAATAAATGTTCGTCATTAATACAATTCTACGGTTGTGATATTGTTAAGACTTTGGTTCGCCTAATTATGACCTCAGAACATAACACTCATCCCACTTGGTAATTAGTGCAGCAACTTAAAATGTCTGTGAACTGCTTTTATAAATAATATCAGAACAAAACTCCGCATCAATTACCGTTTATGTGCTTTTAATGTTAATTAAATTCATAAAATATCATTAAACGCAATATTATACTAATCAATAGACACTTTACTAAACTTTTGAACTGACACAAAGCAAAAAGTAAAGAAAAATAAAGTACATTTCAAATATAAAGATCTGACTGCAGCCTTTTAATTATCTTAGCGTGAATACATAGAGCTATAAAATTGAATAATAGCTATAAAAACTAGGTCACGTGAATGCAAAATCAACTATTACAGATCATAGTATATATGTCATCGAATGGCATATTATGTATTTCAAATAAGTTTGCTCTTCATTAGTGAAATATAGGTCATGCGCGAATTTTATTAAGAAGTAGTTCTCTCTCAAATATTTATATTGTATATATCTCATTGCGTTTTGTAAATGACAAATCAAACCACGATACTTTCGATAGGCAATTAGAGTCAGATATATTTGTATGGCCAGTGGGTACATTTCGGTAGCATATTATGGCTTTCATCGATGATTTTGTAAGATAGAATGTGTAAGACAGTGCAATACTATTTGTGCTGGAAGGCTAGCTGATGCCAACGCGTCTGGCCTAAAGTTTGGAAATGGCATCGTCAACAAAGCCGAGTGATCTTCTCCTTGTTATCTCTGATCTGGGTCTAAAGTGTATAATTATTTCCGGAGAATCGACGTTATGAGGGTTACCTCAGGTGTGACTTTATCGGCTCACTTCATTAAGTGCTTGTGGTGGGCAATTATAGCCGTTCGCTGTCAATTTTCATTATTACCATCAACAATCAGCTACTCTTCATTCTATCTTTTTGAAACTTGTATTTGCCGGTCAAATGTTTTGAAACAGTTGGTTAACTGGTCAAATATTCATATTCACCACTTTTTCAACAGCACTCTCGGAACTCCTTGAAGTTGTCTGAAGCATAGACAATCAAGCGTATACATTTGTTTTATTCTAATAAATGAATATTTGTCGCTGAAATGACTAAAAGATACACATTCAATATTGATAGCATTAATAGGAGAGCAAACAGAACAACAACATAGAAACAACGACAATACTAAACAGAGCCTTTCTTTTATATCTAATGATAAAATATAACATTTTTGCAGTGAAATAACAGCAGTGAAATTAAACAAATTGTAATTTTCACCGGTGAAAATAATAATTTTTGTTGACGAAATGACGTCATTTTGTTGACGAAATGACGTCTTTTTGTCAACAAAATGACGTCATTTCAATGCATTGAGGTACGCCACGGGAGAAAGGGTAACTTTTCAGCGAAAGGGAAACAGCTCTTAATTATTTTCTTGAAAAATGGGCATAAAAGAAACAGAAAATGTGTTCATGTCAGTGTAAGATCGTTTGTTATTTCACTTGTGATAATAGAAAAACAATATTTTCACTCGTGGCTGCGCCACTCGTGAAAATATATTTTCTATGATCACCCGTGAAATAAGGTAATACTTATGAAAAATATGTAATGTAGGAAGTAAACAAATATTTTACTGAATCATAACATAAGATATGTTCCTTTAACATCGATAATGACAGTTGGTAATACAATAATGAGACAAAGTGTTTGACTATTTTACATAATTAGTTTCACTTTAACATTGATATGTATCAGTACTCATCAAATTAGGCGACTATCTGTATATACATTTTTTAGCCGTGTGGGAACATAAACAAATGAAGAAGTTATGAAGTTATCAGTTTTTTTGTGAAAGAGGCTCTTTTAATAAGGAAGTCCACATTGAACAAAGTTCAGGATACGAATTAGACCAGCTGAATTGTAATGTTCCGCGGATTTGATTGTTTGTTTATTTAATTTGTCTTTTTATTTGTATATATATTTAAAATCTTATGTATCTAATGGATATAATAATATAATATACTTGCGTCTTATATATGCTAATATAACACACATTATGGTCCATATGGTATTTGTTAGACGATTCATTGCCACATTTTATTTACACAACTACACGTTTTTGTATCTTTTTACAGATGTGAAAAGACATGTTTGATATTGAAATTGCTGTTATATTTAATCCATCCATAATATGTGGGCTATTTTTTTATATTATTATTAGCATAGTAAGACATATGATTAACGTAAAATAGTCAATTTTCATATTAGTTTATATCCCATAAATATAAATATGATAATAGCTGATTGTAAGCACCTTGTTACATACATAATTTATAAAGTTTCGATTACATTTTGTTTTGTTTTCCCATCACTGTCTGGTATCATATTGATCTCACAGTATCTGAGTCTCTACTGCATATAGCTTTTACTGTTTGGTCATCTATGTTAATGACAATTTGTTGATCACATTTCTCGTATGGGTAACGACTCATACCGACTGCATCTGCATTACTAGTTCCTGGTCTGTAAGTAATACTGAAGTTGTATTGCCCTAATGCTGCAACCCATCTTTGCCCTGTTGCATCTAACTTAGCTGTAGTTAAGATATACGTTAGTGGATTGTTGTCTGTTACAACAAAAAATGTTTTCATGGCTAAATAATCTGAGCCACTTCAAAGCTAGAAACTCTAGTTTAAATGCACTATAGTTCCACTCAAAGTCGATTTCCATTCTTCAGAATGTTTATGTTTGTTTTTGTAAACTGTAGGAGGCAAACGTTCATTCAATGGTCTTGATATTTAAAAAAAAATCTTTGACAAAGCGTCGATAATATCCTGCAAAGGCTAAAAAGGATCTCATTTCATCTGAATTCTCAGGTACAGGCCAATTTCTTACTTTTTTAATTTTAGCTGGATCTGTTTCGTTCCCATTGCTACTAACAGCATGTCCAAGAAAAGTAACTTCTTCCGATAGGTTCGCGATGATGATCTCAAATGTTAACTATATGATGCTATATTCTTAAATCTTTTTATAAAAAGAAGGGATGTAGTTGATGCGTGTTAGTAATTTCATTTCATCGTGCCTCAAAAAGTTGTAACTCTGTTGCTCTGGTCTCCTTCCTACCATTGAGTAATTAAAAAGTAATTAAATTGAATGCGTTTTAATTCCCTTTTATGACTGTTTAATTTGAGTTGCAATGCTATGAGGTTAAATTTTATTAACACTTATATGTATCATGAATATTGCTGGGCCAAGTGTGAGGTTGAGCGCTCTATAACCGTTTAAACCCCCAATGCTTAGCATTGATCGTTCCAAGGCGGTGACCCCAGCTTTATTCTACTATGTGTAAATGTTGTTGCGTTTTGTGCCGTACTGTACCGTTTTGGCAATTGGTTCCTTGCAATTAATAAAGGGCCACAAAGGTGTGTATGATAGAATTGCAATACTGCTGCAGCTTCTGGTGTTTCACTTGTTTATATTGGGTTGAAAGAAGAAGCATTTATCAGGAGCCAATTTCAAATTGCAAGATTTCAGTCTATTTAAAACCATATTTAGTCGTTCTAAATGTTGTTCAAGCGTGTCGCTTAAAATGATCAAATCATCAAGGAAAACGACACATATGCGCATATTGAGTCCTTGCAAACGTTCTTCCATTAGGCGTTGGTATGTCGACAGGGCGTTCGTGAGACCAAACGGCATTTTATTAAACACAAAGAATCCTATAGAACCTACTGTAAATCATGTTCTTTCTTTATGTACTTCTTCTACTTCTAATTAATGATATCCTGATTTTAAGTCTATAGTTGAACAATATTTTGCGCATTTAAATAGTCAAAAGTTCTTCAGTTCTAGGTTATGCATATGAATCCTTCACTGTCCTTTGGTTAAACTTCCTATAGTCAACACATAATCTCAGTTTACCAGTCTGTTTCTTTACTAGGACAACATAACTAGTCCAAGGAGATTTAGAAGGCCGTATGACACCACTCGCTAGGAGTTGTTCGATATGTTGACGAACCTCCTCTATCATTCCAGGTGGAATCCTTCTCTGACGTTGTTTGAAAGGTGTTTCATTGATTAATTAAATCCTGTGTTTGATAGAATTACATTGGCCAATGTCAGTATCAGATACAGAAAATATGTATTTATGTAATACTAACTGATTTATCTCGTAATATCTAGTATTATAATTGTATCAAAAAGATCGTGTTGACAAATTTGCAATATTAAAACTTAGAAACGTGAAAGATGAAATAGAACATGTATATGAAATACAATACATATATATAATATACAAATCATATATATATTATATACAAAACATATATATGATATACAAATTANACTACTACTACTACTACTACTACTACTACTACTACTTCTACTGCTACTGCTATTGCTACTGGTACTGCTACTGCTTCTGCTACTGCCGCTACTACTAAACTACTTTTACCGTATTCTCGTAATAACGTAAATACTTGATGATTATGTAACTGACAAAATATTCTGAGAATGCGCGCACCACTTTAGCGATACCTGTAATTATCATCAGAGTGAAGAACGTTAATTAGGATTCTCTTGAACATCGGAACTACATTAGGTAAATCTAAATTGAATTGAGAAAATTAACACGTTTTTCACAGTTTTCCTAGAGCCTACATGATAACGGACTTTCAAAAGGAGGTTTTGATATTAGAAATAATTTACTATAACTGATTTATCTCGTAATATCTAGTATTATAATTGTATCAAATAGATCGTGTTGACAAATTGGCAATATTAAAACTAAGAAACGTGAAAGATGAAATATTACATGTATATGAACTACAATACATATATATAATATACAAAACATATATATACATATTATATACAAAACATATATATGATATACAAAACATATATATGATACACCGGAACAAAAAAAAGCGAAATGACATAAATGTCTAAAAACAATTTACCGTATATTGTTTTCTTTTGTTTTGAAGATCAATGTGATAATATATGCTATCTTTTTTACCGGCAAAAGCTTATTTGATAACGATGTATTTCAATAAGTAATTAAATATAAGGGCATTATTGTGTACACAAAAATGATAATTCATTAAAAAATAGTTTAGCCAAACAATTAAATCGTATGTTTTGCTTGATAAAACAAATGATGTTTACATCTTCCATTCCGTTTGATCATAACATAAAATTGTGTGCGTTTGTGATATTTAGCCTGAGGAATTCAAAGCTTGCTAGGTGGCTGTAGCGTAGTGGATATTGCGTCCGCTTAGCGACTGGTAGGTCTCGGCGTGAATCCCAAACGGGAGCGCTCTTTAGATTACCATATTGACACCAAGTGATGGTCCTACCCAGGAATGTCTCAATAAGCCTCAGGCGTTCGATGAATTAAAACTAAACTAAATATATTTCAATTAAAGATGGCTAAAGTTGTTGTTGATAGCATACACGGATTAAATGTAATATGCCAACGTGATGTGCCAAAATTGTTGGATTGCCAGAGTTATCAATGTAGAAATAAGTAGAAGAATAACAGACCTGTATTGCATTTTAAATATTTTATAAATACATGTATAATACATAGTATTTTTTTTCGCAACCTATTGTCGCCTAGTTTAAAATTTAGTTGTTATTAAGCAAAACTATCAATTGTTTAGCAGTGCAATGAATTCTGTCGGCAGTAAATCCAACCATTGTGGAGCATGTTACGAATCACCGTCTAAACTGCATACACTATGTGTGTAGCTGTATAGTAACACTTTGAACGGAAACATAATATCATATCATCAATATTTCTTTATTCATGCATTCGAATAATGCATACAACGAATATGTCGGGAATCATGTGAGCGTATTTATCTGTTAATCATCGTCTTCCTTGGATTAAGCCGCTAGCAGCAAACATGTTCATGATGTAAGTATGATCAACAAAACATAATTTATTTTCCCGTTAAAGAGTATTTACACAATAAGTAATACTTGAATACTGTCATCAACGTGTTAGAAAATGTACCTACATACAACTTGTGTTATCTTTGGAACAACTATGTAATCAATTATCATGTATAATATACCTTTCAATGCATAAATGAAAAACAAGTATAATACGGCATAGTATACAGTTTGTTCAAATCACGTTCTTATAAGAAACATAATGTATTATATTTAAAAAGATAAATCATGCTGGTTTTGTACAAGCGTATATACTTTGTATCATGGAACAACATGTAACAGCCAATTTACTAATTAGACAATAAGCAATACCTTATAAAGATGCATTACCTAAACAAGCTTGTTGCTACTGTTTAGAATTGCACTGTCTTACTCAAAGCACAACACAGGGGTCAAGGAACTGAGTGCCTTTACTAAGTTGGTGTAGGTTTTGTTTAATTATCTAGTTAAACATGAATTTTCAGGCATACATACTCAAGTTGCATGGAATTTCGACGTAACATGTTAATTGCTTTCAAATTGTTAATATAACTAGTCTTTTAAAATGTTTGCACATATGATCTTTGTTATGCCATTGCTGCTTTTTGTTTACAGACATACATACATAGACTTTTCACAGTTCTATAAAAGTGCACTTATGTACCATCCCAGTAAACTAACATAACTTATAAACAAGATCGCTATGGCTTATATTGTTATTACTTGCAAACTTGTATAGTTCATGAATACTTTCCTTTGTAGAACAGCTTCTAAAAACGGACAATCATAAAGGTTGATACATTACATATATTTTTTGCCAATTTTAAGTTTTTGTTGATATTGAGAAATCTGAAAGATTGTGGTACAAAACCGTTTTGTACGAAAAAGATGTAATCATGAAGAGCTTCTTACCACCTCAAATATTGTCTGCAAATACAATAAATGGATAATCTTAATTTTAAGACGCAATCATTATGAGCATTTAGGGTAGAATCCTACATAATTAGATTTTGTGGTTTGAGGTCCAAACTATATATATTGATGTGCAACCTATGAGCGTTGCTAAGAATTGACCGTTCCAAGGCGGTGACCCCAGCTTTATTCTACTATGTGTATATGTTGTTTCGTTTTGTGCCGTACTGTACCGTTTTGGCAATTGGTTCTTTGCCATAAATAAAGGACCACGAAGGTGTGTATGATAGAAATGCAATACTGCTGCAGCTTCTGGAGTTTTACTTCTTTATATTGCACTGGCTACCGATTTAATACGGAATTAACTTCAAAACTTTGTGTTATATGTATAACTGCCATACTTCAAGAGCACCAGGGTACTTAAAAGAACTACTGACACCGTGTGCACCCAGTCGCACAGCATGAGGTCCGCTGAGGCACACGTTGTCTGTCAGGTTTTGACACGTTGTCTGTCAGGTTTTGACACGAGTTATTCGCCAGTTTTGTTTTATAACATAATTATGTTCGTATTTTTTTATTTATCTCAGGCGTTGTTAAGCTTTAACGGATGCATTTGACTTGGTTATATCTTTTATGGGTGGAATAAGGTGTATATTGTGTGTCGGAGGTTTTGAAACGAACAATTCGCATTTTTCAATTTACTGTTTCTTAGAAAAAAAACGTGCAGATTTGTAATTTATGGATAATGGCAATCGGGGGTTACTGGGACGTATACCTTTTTACTATCAAACGCAAATAGCATCGTAAGCATACAATTTTTTGCTGTTCTTCTTTTAAACGTGGGTAATAAATCATTAATGAGTGTTAAGTAGTCGGAATCTGCATTCAACTTTAAAAAGTTAACATATCCCGCTAAAGTTTTCTGCAAACAAACAACGCAACAAAACATCATTTTTGTAAAAATATCAATTAAAACGAGCCGACATAAACCTTTCAAGCTGTGAACTACTCACATCTTTGAAGAAAATGTTGATAGATTATGTTAAATGTTGGCATGCAATTCAGAAACTTAAAAATATAATTTGCATTTTGTGTACATGTCGCTGTGTCGTTTACATGTGGTATATGTATTTATTCCCATCG
This sequence comes from Dreissena rostriformis, assembly GCA_007657795.1. Taxonomy (NCBI): domain Eukaryota; kingdom Metazoa; phylum Mollusca; class Bivalvia; order Myida; family Dreissenidae; genus Dreissena; species Dreissena rostriformis. The sequence goes on along the minus strand of VMBQ01001826.1, from coordinate 128,021 downwards.
CAACTTTTAGATTAGATTAGATTTATATTAGATTTAGATTAGAACTACATATTTTTGTGCTCTGTTATTTGGTAAAAGGGACATCCAAGAATAAGAAACAATGATGCGGAACAGAAATAAATAATTCCATTTAAAAGAATCGAATGCTACGATTTAAAAATAAAAATAATATATCTGCTTGGTTTTGTAAACATTTTGCGATTTTTGGTCGAATGAAGGTTGAAAATGAGCATATATTTATGCCGTTGAATCACTACCACCGATGTTCTGACGCACAGGATTGACTAATATGATTGAAATATTGACTTCATTCTGGAGAACTTTAAATCATTTAATTTCAGTTATTGGCATTAGTAAAAATGAATATATTATGATATTTTGTACAGGTTCTTTATCCAATCGTTTCTTTTTTGGCGTCAACGCTTTGAGTTAAAATAATTTGACAGGTCTTAAATACTCAAAGAAGTAACACAAATGTTGAATAATTGTGTTTGCCTTCATCGGGATGCGTACCATGTTCTTTGGGAGCAAAATCTAATTCGCCCCCACTGAGCTGTTCGGGCTTTATAATTTTACGTCATATTTTAACCGCTATATAAGTAATACATATTTTCAAAACGTGCGGTGCAAAGCGTTACAAGCAAGCAATCAATCAATATATTTATTTTGATTGATGAAACGGGCAAAAGCCAGACGCGCAGCGGAGGGTCTCAGACCTTATACGTATCAGTTTTCTGACAAATAAATAGATATACCTATGCAACTCGTATTTTTTAGCCCGCGTAATATATTTTTGCGATGTAGTTTACTTGAACCTTTTAGCAACATTAGAACAATGCTACACATATGTATATGCATATCTTAAGCAAAAATATAAAAAGACACTCATTTTGTTTGCGAATTGTACTCTATATTCTCGCATTATATGTATATCACAGAATACTTGGAACAAATAGCCTTTGAATACAACGGAAACTAATGGCGATCAATTATGAACTTTTTGCAAACAAAGTGAGGGAAATTTAGAACATTTATTCTGGGAATGACAGATTTCTAAAGCAATTATTGATGAAATGTTACCAGGACAAGACAATAGTTTTCTTTCATTAATATGATAATTGTTCTTCTTGGATATTTTACAAAGTCTGCTAGTGACATAAATAACGTTATTTTGTTTATAAAGCTATATTTATACACATGTAAAATAAATAAATGCATTCCAAGTATATCTGGAGGCAAAAAATACATAAAGAATGAATATGATAACATGAAAACAATATTAATTTCCAACAATTATATAGAATCCGTTGACAGTGAATGGAGACTATTTAACGCCATTGTCTCACAATCTAAGAATTTAAACTTTATGATTGCTGCTGTTTATAGCATACCATCACTTTAATAAAATTAAATGTAGGGCCTATGTCTCAATAAATATAATTATAAATACCTACTATTGTTTCTCTATGCCTTTTTCATCTGTTATGACAATGTATACATCATTGTTTCCCTTAACACACTAAAACATGCCTATATCATTTTAGTTTCCTATTAATGTTTGTCTCTATGCCGTTTTTCATCTGATAGTACAGTTTACACATCATTGTTTTTCTATACACACTAAAAATGTAGTTTTTTTTCTTTGAAATTCCTTTAATTGTTTTTCAACACAAAATACATGCATTTGATAGTTAGGCTTACATGTGTTGCATATGTTATTTTATTTATTTCTGAGTGCATTATATTCTTGTGTTATTGTCCATTATTGTATATGTATTTGTTTGCACTCTCGAAATAAAATGTGTTTAAAAAGTCATGGACAACAAAATGCTGGGATGCATTTAATGTCGTGCTAGACTTTTGCATAAATTTTCCGAAACCCTGTTGTGTGTAGCTATCTGTATAAAAAAGAGGAAGAAACTCATTTCCTTTCATTTGATATTTCGGAAGATCATCTATGATCTTTAAATTGCTACCAGACTTGAACAATGTGAGTGATCGCAATACAGGAAATTCAAGAACAATACTTGCAACGTTGACAAAGGAATAGCTGGATTTCCGCATTTATATTAACATACATGTATACACCTCTTAAATGTACAAAATATATTGTCACGTTAAAAACGTGCTATATTATTTTATAAAATATCGCTAGAGTATTCTTCTCTTATTCCATCGTTTGTTTTATTGCGATTGTCTCTCAGGTCTCGTCCGTTTAATAAAGTTATAAACACATATCGTTCATTACATATTATACGTATTACTTGTATTAAATACGGAGAGTAAATTGCTTCCTAGTTCGAATACGCAAAAGAAAGAAGGAACCAAATTACACTCCATTTATTAAATGTACACAGAGTTTTTAATTGTTCGTTTGATGTCATTAAACGAAAAACTGCAAACACCAGCACAAAAATTAAGAAGTCGATGATCATCAGAACACAACGAGTTGAGCTGACAGTCGACACAAAAATGATTATCGTTCCACAATCTGGGTGTAATAGCCTGCATGTTCCGTAAAGCAAATTGCTTGATGAGCATTTTATTTGGTGAGTGGTTTATTTGACATCTAAACGCGTTAGGCAGTACAAATTGTGCTGCGATAAAAAGACACTCCAAAGTGGAACATAAGGTAATATCGCCTTGAATTATGTCTGCTATGTGTGCATGTTCGGTGAATTAATAATAAGCTTACAATATATAGTTATAAATAACTGTGCTCATGCAATCAGCCTGGCGGATTTATATGACTGTCACAGTTTAGCAGATGTAGACAGATGTTATTGTATGACCCACATAATTATTCTTAGGTGACCTGATCCTGATACGAGTCTAGCAAGGCTACTTTTTGACATAATTTTACTTGAACTATACATGTACTTTGGAGCCCTTTCACAACGACTTCGTTTTTTAATATCCATATTCATATTTTATCTACCGAACCAGAAAAGTAACTTGTCACAGTATAAACGTCGTACAATAACTTAAGTCGAAACAAATGTTGGAATTGTTCTTAAAGCAGTAAACGTAACACGGTTATTTTTTATTTTTAGTTTTTATTTAAATATCAGAAGATGCAATGTACACATATGTGTTAGGAGCAGTTGGAATAATATGCCTTGTTTAAAAAATAATTTTTATGCTAACTAGATTTAAAAATATCGTCGAGGTAACAAATAGTGAAGTTAACTACATTACATGTAAAAAAACGTGTGAGCAGAAGGTATTGATATCTTCTCTTTTTATAGATACATTGTTTGTGTTCATAAGTACTACTACTACTACTAGTACTTCTACCACTACTTCTACTACTACTACTACTACTTCTACTACTACTACTACCACTACTTCTACTACTACTACTACTACTACTACTACTACTACTACTACTACTACTACTACTACTACTACTACTACTACTACTACTACTACTACTACTACTACTACTACTACTACTCCTACTACTACTACTACTACTTCTACTACTACTACTACTACTACTACTACTACTACTACTACTACTACTACTACTACTACTACTACTACTACTACTGCTACTACTACTACTACTACTACTACTACTAC
>VMBQ01001826.1:0-122747 GCA_007657795.1 Dreissena rostriformis | reverse complement strand
ATATATATATGAGTTCTTGATAAGGGCATAGCACTATGTGTTCAACACTTGTAGTTCAATGTCTTAGCAAGACATTAGGAGAATAATAAATAATTCACGTTTTCCCTATTTTTTGTAGTATGCCTTTCACTCTATAAAAAAACGCTTTTATCATTTTCACATGAAACTCAAGTTTGAGTAATAGGTCTTTCACTTATTTTGCATTTGTTGCTCGTCGACTTACAGCAGGTTATTTACCTCGATGTTTGAGTGACATATGTTTTGCTTAAAGACCCGTGCAAATAAATTCAACATGTGATGTATGTTTATAACAACCAAACGTTTTGGTTGTTTTGTAAATAGTTACTGACGAATATCTTGAACTAATTTGGTTTGATTTTCGTGAATAGAAAATGATATTGCCAATGCATAATAATTAATTAATATAAAGTCATCTATACACGAAAAATATTCATGCCATGAACCTAATTTCTTTGTTTTATTCCACGGATCATTTGTCTACCGAAATATTGAATTGTCCCATTAAGGTTGTTTTATCATCGGTATAGAAATATGCACGTAAATACATACACATACACACATTTACATATGGCTTATGATAATATAATAAACTCACGCAGACAAACAGTTCCCTACATTTACTAGCAAGAAAACCGTGCCAATATGAAATTCACCGGGTTTATGTAATCAAAAATCTTAAATTGTTTTAAAATACAATTATTAGTTTGAATTATAAGTTATAATGTATAAGATATCATGTATTAATGATTTTATGAAGCGTTATGTAATTGTCTGAATTATAAGCATGTAAATGACCTCACAATCTAAAAACATAATGTGGCTTCAATTGTCACAGTATGCGCTTTTGTAAACGCAGTCGACACTACGTACCATCGTTATATCAATGTAGCAAACAATGATACTCCAGACACTCTGTCTGGGGAGATATTATTGTTCTTAACCAGTTTAATAACAGATCAACAACTATGCACACAAAATGATATTAACTGGGATGACCGCCTTGAAACGCGCAATGTATTTCATTTGTGGGTTAACTGATTAAAGGATTACTGAACCTCACACTTGACCCAGAATTAACCACACAACAAACGCACGTCTGAAACGATCTCTATCAAATGTAACCAAGCAGACAGAAAATGAAAATATTAATGCACACCTTTTACGCATGAACAGAATACTACACACATAGTTTTAGTGCATAGTGTCGTAGGTATTAAACATATATAAAATCAATTTTTGGATACGTTTTAAAATTATTAGTATGAACAATATTTTAAGATATAAGGCTTTTAATTTAGCGTTGCATTTTCAGAAAAGTGTAGAACAAACAAGGTAAACAAAAGATCGATAATATGTTTCATGCGCATAACAAATATAGCTTCACGTCTTACAACCTCCAAAGATATAGGGCACCTTTAAAGATATGTTCGGTGATACGTTTTTCTTCATCAACATAGCACAAAACGCAATGTTTCCCATTTATTTTATTTTGTGTTTGATCCGGAAGAAAAAGCCTATGCATGTGATAAACGCTGTCACGCACGTTTTTGCCAACGTTTCTAAACCTTCACAAACAAAACACACACAAAACACAACATATCCATACGCCATGGTCATCTGAAGAAAGGTTATAACCAATTAAGCTTGTTTCACTTCTTTATATTGTCAAGTCTTTTATCAGGTTATGGTTGGTCGGATAGAGTCAGTGCAGTTTTAAGATTACAACAATACAACAGTCAATTATTCTTTATTTCTTTTACACATGTCAAGAACTGGCCGGTGCATTATGATTTTAAGCTAATTTCTTTATGTTTCTTTGAAGATATGTTCGCTTTCTAGGTTTGGGATCAAGAACGGTATTTACGTAAAAGTGATGACATACCAATATGGATTTCTTCAATGATATTGTCCTTTCCCAACCGTCACATATGTGGAAAATCGGACAATGTTCTCTATTTCATGTTAAAGTAATTGTTTTACTGACGCAGCCACTGTTTTTAGCAAACTGTTTGACTTAACTCCTTCCCCCCTCCACTACAAACACATACACAACGCAGATCTGGAGGGGCATACTGGTTTCAGATTTTCCGTATGTCCTTCCTCTCCCGGACCGCGCATATCTCAAAAACTATAAGAGTTATCAACTTAAAACTTGACATTTAGGTAAAGCTAACTTAGGGATCGGCTGTGCGCGAGAAAAATAACTCTTTCCCTTCTATTTTAAGAGTTAGTGTCCTTTGTTTTTGTAAGAAATAGTTATTCCGAGCTATTTTAATTTGACTTGAATGTTTTTGGGGTAGGGGCGCATGGGAACACAAAGTCCACGGTTGTTTATAGCCTTTATTCAGACTTTGACCAACATAGCCAAGTTTAGGACACGGACCTGTATAAAGACAATAACACCACTTATACAAACCGAACAAAGCATGTTATGGTCTCAAAACTGGATCATTAACTGCAACGTAATATATAGGACAAATATATGTCATATAAATTTATCTATCAATGTAATGCCATACTTCTTCAGGCGACTTCACCACTGTTTTTAAACAATACTAATTAGAGGAACGGTTCTGTCACTGTCGTAAATATGTCGTAATTTTTTAATATAATGCAAGTTTTGAATTAATAATTTTTTTCAAGACGTATTCATGTCTTTTGGTGAATGTGTTTGAGTCCGGCTTATACATATTCTGTGTGATCCTAACTTTTTCATCCCTCCTATGATAGAAGTCATTAAGTGTATTGTTAAAGATGTTATTAATTACCATGAAAAATAAATAAATCAAATAAACATTATGTTGCTTTGGTGATGGAATTGTGATAAATTTAGCCAACGCCATCGGATGAGGAATAGCAGAATACATGAACGTTAACGTGATAGAGACAGTCATAATATATGCACATAAATTGATGTAGACAGTCGTTTAACAGTACTTAAACGTGATATAGACAGTCGTTATAGATGTACGTTAACGTGATATAGACAGTCGTTATACAGTACGTAAACGTGATATAGACAGTCGTTATACAGTACGTAAACGTGATGTGGACAGTCGTTATAGATGTACGGTAAACGTGATATAGACAGTCGTTATACATGCACGTAAACGTGATATAGACAGTCGTTATAGATGTACGTAAACGTGATATAGACATTCGTTATACATGCATGTAAACGTGATATAGAGAGTCGTTAAAGATGTACGTGAACGTGATATAGACAGTCGTTATACGTGCACGTAAACGTGATGTACATGTAGACAGTCGTTATACGTGCAAGTTTAACGTGATGTAGACAGTCGTTATAGATGTACGTATACGTGATGTAGACAGTCGTTATAGATGCACGTAAACGTGGTGTAGACTGTCGTTATAGATTTACGTAAACCTGATATAGTCAGTCTTTATAGATGTACGTAAACCTGATATAGTCAGTCGTTATACATGTACGTAAACATGATATAGGCTGTCGTTATAGATGCATGTAAACGTGATGTAGACAGTCGTTATACATGCATGTAAAAGTGATATAGACAGTCGTTATAGATGCACGTTAACGTGATGTAGATAGTCGTTATAGATGCACGTAAACGTGATATGGACAGTCGTTATACATGCACGTAAACGTGATGTAGACAGTCGTTATAGATGTACGTAAACGTGATATAGTCAGTCGTTATACATGTACGTAAACGTGATACAGACAGTCGTTATTTATGCACGTAAACGTGATGTAGACAGTCGTTATACATGCATGTAAACGTGATGTAGACAGTCATTATAGATGAACGTACACGTGATATAGTCAGTCGTTATTTATACCTGCACATAAACGTGATGTAGACAGTCGTTATAGATGTACGTAAACGTGATATAGACAGTCGTTATAGATGCACGTAAACGTGATAGACAGTAGTTATACATGTACGTAAACGTGAACTAGAAAGTCGTTATACGTGCACGTAAACGTGATATAGACAGTCGTTATAAATGTTTGTAAACGTGATGTAGACAGTCGTTATAGATGCACGTAATCGTGATATTGATGAACGCAAACGTAATATAGACAGTCGTTAAAGATGTACGTAAACGTGATATAGATAGTCGTTATAGATGCACATAAACGTGATGTAGACAGTCGTTATAGATGTACGTAAACGTGATGTAGATAGTCTTTATAGATGTACGTACACGTGATATAGACAGTCGTTATACATGCACATAAACGTGATATAGACAGTCGTTATACATGCACATAAACGTGATGTACACAGTCGTTATAGATGTACGTAAACGTGATATAGACAGTCGTTATACATGCACGTAAACGTGACGTAGACATTCGTTATACATGCACATAAACGTGATATAGAAAGTCGTTATACATGCACATAAACGTGATGTACACAGTTGTTTAATCGTTTACACATTAGTAATTGTATCCAATCTTTTTAGAACGGGAATACACATTACTACTGTTATTTGCATCACAATCTATAAATGCGCATAGTCAAACCCGTCGTCTTTGTTCAGTGTTCAAAACCTAGCGAGCCGGTTTATACACACATGTTTAGCAAGAGAGTTATTCGTTATCTGTTGGTCACATCAATAATACTTTCAACTGAAGTGTAATATTGAAAATTGTATTGCCCTTGTTTTTTGTGAAGCATCTTCCATTCTAACAATATTCTACTCGCAACTGCAAAATGTATTAATATGGACATAAGGCAATGTTTTAAACGCAATTGTGTTTTATTTACACTACTAGTACTATTCGTAATATAAATTTAACACGGAACAGGTAGCCTTGCATTGATAAATCTATTGTATGCATTTACATTCTGGAAGAAAAGGGCGGTTCCGGTTTGACTATTTTGGGGTGAAAACAATTTTTTATAAACATCATCATTACTTTATTTCGATGTTTTACTGGTCTGCGAGACAGAAAACAAGCTCGCGGCTGTGGTAAGATTATCTCTAAGGCTGCCATGGACAATGTGCCGCAAACCTAATCGATATACCAGTACACGATGTGTCGGGAAGCTTCTAGAATATGCTTTAACTCTTACACGAGGTACCACAGTGTGTGCAGATGTTGAACACACAAATGAATATCCTTATTATATCAACGAAATGAATAATAAATTATGTTAAGTACATACAATTTTGTCAAAGAAAACCACACGTAAATATATTCATTTACATTAATTATTTTGGTTTCACCGAAATACTGATCAAAATAATTACCGATAGTGATAACGTCTTATTGCGTTTTCAATTCAACATTAATTTAATTGAAATAAACATGAAGGTATTTTACGGTTATAAACATATGTAAGTAGAACCGTGGCCTAGTAGTGACTTACAGCTTTGGTTTGATACATTTAATATGTGTAACAGGTGCTTCACATAAGGCACTACAAGACCTGGCGTCTCCTGTTTAACGCACGATCCCCGTGCTACAACTTAAACGTTTGCTTATGGCGATGGGCATACTCATAATTCTAGGTCCACTCGCTAAAAATCTATAGCACATACTTCTCGTTCATTCTTATATCCAAAGTTCATTAAAACCGAAGTTCTAAACTAACCTCTTCGTCATTGAGCCGTTTACGAATTTGTAGAACGTTGAAATAAATAAATGGATTCATAAATTGAATATGCACATCTTGCATCAGCTCTTTGAGTGGACTAATGCATGAAAATATGTGTAGTACATTAAAAAGATATCTAGTCAAGAGGGAAAATTCCTCCCGCGGTCCAAATGTTTATGGACTTTCTACGCGCATGAAACTAGTACACATAACACATTAAAACACTAATGCACAAAGAACGTACCAGGTATATATAGTTTGACGCAAATGCCTGGTTGTTGTATCACCTAGCATATTAAACATGTCTACGCCTATCTGTCTGTGTGTTGTTTGATTTTGTCTAAATTAGCACAGCGTGCAGAATTTTAGTATAGACATGTGATATAATATTATTTCTAAATATTATCAACAGGGCTATTGTTCCTCAATAGAATGGTATGCCTAATATTTTAATAAAAGTAAGTTGAAGCTTCAATATTTATATTCAGTAAATGTTAACCTTAACACTTTTGCAGCATATCCTCCCAATGTAGTACTCGTCTTCATTAAAACACGTGAATTTGTCTAATATACGAGTTGTTTACAGCTTTCGCGACATTCTTTGTTCTCATAAATTTGTCAATGTCACAATATCTTTTTTTTAAATGAATGTTCTGTCAGCATTAAAAACTGTAAAAAAACTAGCCACATACAAAAATGCTATGCATTATCTAATGCTTCACTTAGCATACATTAAAATGTATTCGGTAATGTGCATTGTTTTTAACTGTTTTGTGCATTGTTATCCAGTGTATGTTCTTCCCATTAAACTTAATGGCTGATTATTTTACATAAGAGAATATATTGTCTTCGCAGAGATATCTTTGGTGAATGTCAGTCATATATATTGCACCACTGATGATTCAATTCAAATTAAGATGAAAAACCATGAAATTTAACCACAAACATCAATTGCCTTCCGGAAACGAACGTCTATGCTTATAAACCTATAACCGATGCGTAGGAAGTAATCGCCATTTTGAACACAATCGTGTTTAACTAACGAAATGAGTATGTTTTTAATAATGGAACATTAAGAACGTTATAAATCCCGGAATCATTCAGATTGATATTCTGAGCTTTGGCTTTATAAGTTATGTAGTCTAGATCTTTTATTTAGCTTAGGTCATTATTATGTTTTTGGTTTAATGTTTTTCGTAATAAACGATGTTGACGACGGAATTCTAAATAATAGTTTTTCGCCAATGTTAAACAATAAAAAGCAGAAAAGTGTTATTACGCTACTTTCATGTCATTTCGCAGTATGTCAGAGGAAGATATATACATTAACAACAACAAAAAGTTGTTATTTGAACTTCATTTTATTTTATTGCTATTATCTTTGTTGTTAATCGAAATATTATTTTTATCGAGAGAATATTTCCGAAACTACACGACAGAAATCTTGAAAGCCGAAAACATAAGCAACATTTTGGACGTAAAAAAGAATAAATAAAAGCAAGGACAAAAAATAGTATTTTTTAAACAAAAATATATGCATACCTGTGTCGTAACATGCATTGTATAGGGACATAGAACTTATATACACTCGTTTTGAAGAGTAAAGGAATAAAATGAATGCATATATTTATATTTATTTTGGGGGCAAAATGAACAATATGTTTATTAGTAATTTAGATAAAGTACATATAATTTCAAACGTTTAAGGTCAATGCTAATAAATGTACTATATCAGAGGGATGATTGTTACAATTACCTACACATGGTGCCGTGCTCTCTACAAGAGAGAACATAACTAATAATGTCATTTATCCAGACAGGGACGATTAATATGCACGACGTGTTGGTTATTGTTTACGTAACTTATGTACATTCCAGCGTTAATAGTTGACGTTTTATCACGTTAAAGTCACCTTATCCTGATTTAGTGTACTTTATTACAAACACCCATTATGTGCAGGATATAACTAGATTTGAAAAAATACCATGTGCAACACATGCTCCCAAGCTTGACCTATTTTATGAGTCCGATGTCGTATGAGAGTTGTTATAAATCTTAGGCCTTGCAACTCTGAAAGTTTTATGAAATAGAAACATATGTTCGCAATGATATCTTACGTGTGAACCATGCTATTTATGCGAGCACCTCTCTCTAACAACGTTAATAACGTTTTACATATTTGCCTTCTTGAATAGCGTTGGATGCTTAAATTGATGCTATAACAATTATTTTTCAATTTGTGTGACGTATCCTCATTATGTATTCAAGTCATCAATATGAACATGTACCGTTTTTTAAAGAAAACAAGTTGAAACGTTAAGATATTTAAGTGCAGACACATACTACACAATTTATTTAACAGGCATACAGTAACGCATTGATTCGCATATTAAAATGTATTATAGACATTCTGAAAAATAAAATTACAAACAAAGGTTCGGACCCATACCTTAAGATTATAAAAAAAAAACATAAACAGCGCGTTAAATCAATTGCAGAATACAAGGCTGCTGTACAAATAAAGTTAAGTCTCAGACTGAGACCAATAACGCTAATATTGACCTGATATATTGTTGGTTTACCCAGTTTTTGCCGTTATTAAAAGTCGCTATTCATATAAGCCGAGTTCTGAGAAAACTGGGCATAATGACTGTGTATAAATTTTCATCACAGATTAGCCTGTTCAATTCGCATAGGCTAATAAGGGGTGGCACTTTCCGCTTTTATGAAATATTTTCGTATAACTGATGTCTCTTCTTAGCAATAATACAGTTAAAGCGGAAAGTGTCGTCCCTGACTAGCCTTGGCGGCCTGCACAGGCTAATCTTGGATGGAAATTTACGCACATGCATTAAGCCCAGATTCTCAGAACGCGACTCAAATCATGATTACAGACTATTTAAGGGACTTTCCCCCCTTCATTACAGATAACGCAACCGCTTAAGTTTAAAGTAACAATAAAGGTGACGATCCGTAATTATTTACCGATTTTTAAAATATAATATAATAGGTAAAAACATATATAAATCAGGGGGAGTTGTATATAGCATACAAAAACACTACATGAGTAAATATTGTGCTTCAACTGTATTTGTTTAGTCATACTTTCTTTAAAATAAAGCGTTCTTAATATTTGTTATGCCTAATGTGACACAGTAGCTTTTATTTAATCACACTTCGTTCAGCGAAATACTGTGGTCAGTGAAGCGTTAATCTCTATCGTGACACAGTACATTTTATATAATCACACTTTGTTCAGCGAATCACTGTGGTCAGTAAAGCGTTAATTTATATTGAACATAACATAACATACATGTTGTCTTTCTTTGTTTACGAGAATATTGTGTTGTTTGTACTACGTCATCAATATATGTGTACTCAACGAAAGAATCCGAGGAACATCGGAGATAGCGAAAATGTACGGAAATTTCAAAATGTAAACATTTCTTCAAATTATGAAACGGTCATATCTTCCATAATTCTTGACAACGTTGCACCTAACCTGTGTTGTTATCATTTTTTATGCAAGAGTAACTGAAATCCAGTTAAAATTAAACCAGTTTATTGGCATAATAATTGGATTTGTCACCTTTATTGTTACTTTAAACGTATTTATTTCACACAAGAATGCATTAACACATAAAACATACAACATTTGTATACACACAATTTGATTTGGATAAGAACGGAAGACTTCGGATTATATAGTTCTTCTCCATAACGGTTATATTTAGTTGCATGTTTTCAAGCGAACAATATTGGTTTACTAATACATATAACAACAATGAGATTAGTTTGATAAGAGGAGATATAGTAGTAAATAGAGAAAAGAAGAATAGATTGGGCAGAATTGTTTAAGAAAGATAAATGTATAAGGTGACAGCGATAGTTCAAATAAGTATAATATAAACAATCTATATACATGTCGGAAGAGAATTTGTAAGAGAAATGAAGTTCTAGAGAAGGTCTGAAGCAAAACTATGTTTCAAATCGTTTGCTATCGATAATATATGAGTGTACTGCATAAGCAATATTGGTATTAGTTTTATAATTCAGAATGTTATCTCCATATAAGATTGTTTGGACAGAGGGGACGGAATAAATATATATAGTATTCAGAAATTCTGCACGGATATAAGTATAAAGCTGGCATTCAAGGAAATAATGAAATGGTGATTCCCTTAGTCCGCATCGACAAAGAGTCGATGCAACTACGTTACGCATGAAGAGATGTTCATTTAGCGCACTACAATAAGTTCTACTGTGTGTGTGTAAAATTTGAGAGCGTCTCTTTCCATAAGAAAACAATGGATTTTGAATTGGTCGATCACCATTAATATTTGTTTTATATGAATGAATCGATTCAGCATTTATTAACCCTTCTGGAAGACGATTCCAATCGGATACTGTTGATGGTTGAAATGAATGTGAATAAGATGCAGTTTGAGCATAAATGGACTGGAAATGAGGCGCATTTCTAAGCGGGTATTGGCTAGATGCTCCGACTGTGTAAGGAAGAAGTGACTGTAAATAGTAAGGTGCTTTTCTAAACTGCATTTTGTTCATTAATATTAACTTGTGGTTTCGTCGTCTTTGACTGAGAGTTTCCCAACTTATCGCATTATAAAGATCTTCCAGTGATACTAATCGAGTACAACCAGATGATAAACGAGCTGCCTTTGTTTGAATTTTCTCTAATTTATCTTTTTCATATTGGGAACTGTCCTAAATAACATTTGAATACTCTAGTATTGGTCGTACGAATGCAAACTATATAGTTTCAAGATATTTCCTATCAAGAATTGATTTGAGACGACGCATTATATTAATACGTTTTCATGCTTTTTCTTTAATAAACGTTATATGTTTATGCAAAGTACAGTCATTTGCAAAATATACAACTAAATGTTTGTGGATATTTACTATCGCCAACCATAAAATCGGAGGGTGATGCGGTTTATTTATTTTACGAGATATAAGCATCGATTTTGATTTGGAGTGATTAAAATGTACTAGCCATCAAGAAATTGTATCTATGTCTGATTGCAAAACAGCTGCAGTTTGATCCGGCGAGTTTACAACCATAAAGAGACTTGTATCATCGGCAAATATGTTTTTTGGGGCTTGTATGTCAGCAACTATGTCATTGATGTAAACAAGAAATAGAAGGGGACTTAATATAGACCCATGTGGACCACAGCGATAATTTCTGCAGGAGTTGATTATGCTCCTGGTAGAAGCATTTTTGTTTACGGTTAGCAAGATAATTGGATAAAAATGCTACTAGATCTCCCCGAATGCCAGCTGCTTGAAGTTTGAACAAAAGACCCTCATGCCTTACTTTGTCAAATGCTTTACTTATATAAAATATACAACTCTGACTTCAAGACCATTATCTAGAGCTTTGCAAAATGTTTCATAAATATAGGTTAACTGATTAACTGTCGAATCGCCAGGCATGAAACCAGATTAAGTCCGTGTAAAGAATGAATTAAAACGGAGGAAATTAAAAACATGTTTGTGAATTATTCGTTCAAAGACGTTTGCGATAGTATTAAGCAGAGATATAAGACGATAATTCGAAACAAGAGCTGGATCACCCTTTTTGAAGACCGGACACACATTTGCAATTTTCCAACATAAAGGCATCTTACGAGCAGAAAGACATGATTTAAAAAGTTCAAATAGGGGAGAGCTTAGTTTGCTTCCCTGAGGATACGATACCGCTTTAATTGCCTGTCTTTTCTTTCCAGTTTGGGTCCAAACAAGATATTGCCACAATTATAGAATACAGAGACGTTGATGAGCAATTTTGCAAGAGCCCTGAATGCTTCCAGGTAAGCTGTTATCTTATTTGTGCTTCCTGTCAAGTAAGAATGGTCTGAATAACACAAACTTTTTCAACAAACCGCAGTTAATTATAGATTGCGCACATTCGGTGTTGATTTTGATAACGCATACATCTAGATTGAAAGCGTATACTTCTTACAAATATTGCGCTTAAAATAATCGTTGTTTCTTCAAAAATATTTGTTACGGAACTAATTTGTATTCATATTTCTACACATCACAACAGCATTATGTACAACTGTACTAGTGTTTAAATCATTTCTGTATCAGTATTTCTCTGAGTATATAGCAGTGTGATCATACAACGATTTACACACGTTTTGTCCTTTGGCAAACATTAAACAATTCACGCAACCAAATTAGTGTCAACGATTGAAGACAAACTTGAAAAACAGTTTACTGAAATGTTTATATGAACACTAGTACATACGTGTATGTAGTTCGATCAGAAAAGACTAACGTGTACATCACACTTGACATATTTCAGTGTAGTTTGCCATGCAACAAGACCGTCGTTGAGACAAATGCCTGTTCAAGTATATGCCATGTAAGTAAAAATTAATTCCATTTAATACAGACCTGTACTTTTTTTAGAAGTATGTATTGATTTGCAATATATGTCTTGAATATTGACTGAAAGAAACTATTTGTTGGAAATATTTACACATTTAGAATTCTTGTAGATTGTTTTCGTCACTTTTGCTAATTAAATGAATACGTTTTCAAAAAAAGTAAACGATGGTTTTTCTGTGAATTTGTCTGGAGCAATATATGTTTAACAACAGTGCAAGTCTTTTATTAATTTACATTCCAGCAGCGCCAACAGAGTAATGTAATTCGACAAAATTGATTTTGTCCTTAATCTAGTTTAGGCAATGCAAATTATCAGTATGTTTTGTGCCACTCTGTTTTAAGAGAATAGCCAACAAGGATAAAGTTAGACCAGACCAAGGGGCATACACTTTGTTCACTAATTTGAACACTCGACGCCCAGACAAGTAGATTTGTAGCAAGGCAAAACTTAACACCCATTCGTAATTCTATCGAGACATTATTGTGACCAACATTGAATTCAATTGACTACGATAACATATGTGTGGTACCTATGCAATCCTGAGTCGCTGAAACATTATACAATACAAACAGTATACTGCCTAAAACGATCCTACATTAAGGGACATATTCCACACATTCGGGTTCGATATGTTGCTAGGTGGGTTAATGGTATATTCACCCCTTCAGACAGATGAGTGCTCGGGAAGTTGCAGTTTCCTCAGCGAAATCGTATCCACTTCAGGTTGTTGTATTTTTAATTTATATGTTAAAGGTTAAATTGATTCTTACAATTGCTATTATTTAACAGCAAATACATAACATACTTTTACTTGTTTATATTCCTGCATCATCTGTTAGTTTTGCAAAACTCTTATTATCTTACAGTAAACAAGTATCTGTATTACTTATTTAATGTGTATTCTTCACACAAATGTACCATATCAGCTATGTTGACATAATCATTAATAAGGTCGTAATGTTTAAGCTGGACTACGGTTACGTGGCACACATTAAGGTTTCGTATAATAAACCTATGAATCAGTAAACATCTGTGTATCAAAGAGACAATGAAGATTCATATCATAACATGCTATGGTGTACTAGAATAGTTCATGTGTGTTTCAGTGCCATTATCCAATACACCTACTCAACGGATCAGTAAGCCGACCATTGTCTGCATAAATCTTCCATACAAGCATGATTGCCTGGCACCAGCAGTTTCGATTTATTTAAAATGGGACCTGCTGCCACCGTTATACGCTGCGTATCCTGTATACGTCCTCTGGATGCGACGTAGAGAAGGCAACGGCGAAGGGTCTTGGAGAATGATCTCATCCGTAAGCACTTTAATAACTGACCGTTAAAAATGATATATTTGAGGCTGTTTAAAATGCGCGAGTTTAATCATTTGTGTGACTGGCGTGATGCCATTATTGTTGCGAATGTTACCACGACAATAGGGAACACAAAGGAAGCGAGAAGGACGACGGTCTTGATTTTGTATTTAATGATGAGAACTGTGATAATGATGTTGATATTGTTGATGATGATGGTGATGATGATGATGTTGATGTTGTTGATGATTATGATGATGCACATGATATGATAATTAAGAAAATGATGATTTAAGTGATGAAAATTACGTGCATTATACGAAAGGAAGATGAAACGAATTCATTGAAATGCGACTTACATATTACTTTAGGGAACCGCAAGAGTAACCATTATAAGAACTATCTCCTTTAATAGCAAACAAGGCTAGTAAACAATTCCAAGAAAAATACATTTAAGCCGTAGACCCCGATATTTGATAACCGCTGGATGTCTGACATCTATATATTTATCGGTTTATTACGTTTGAACGTCTCCCAGATTAGTTAATGTATTATTCACTACAGAAACAATCAAGATATCAGACTTTATTTACGGATGTTTGTTGCTGTTATCGGACACTATTTCTTGTTTGCTATATCGCATACGACTAGGTCTCTTTAAACTCTTCGTGTTTTTTTTTCAGTTATTTCTATGCGATCTCTAGATTGTGTAGAAATACACTTATTTAATGCGGCCTGGTTTATGTATACATTCGATTAGAACGAATGCAATCGGTTTAAGAAGTCTTTTTGTCCTCTCAGGACACAACATTTAACATACTTTTTGAGGCGTAGCATTCCACGTTTTTTATATAATTTACCAGACTGTGGTACCATTCGTCGAGATCCCTGATCTACTTTGTGCGAGCGAATACCAGTTCCAAGTGACATGCTTCCAAGCAAACGGTCAGGCCTGTATTTCGGAGGTTACTGAGTGGATAAATACACCAAGAAGTAAGCAGAATAAACACATACTTAATTTGATACTTGTGTTGTTATACCCAAAACCCGTGTGCTCAGAATATTGGGTTTGTCCGCTAGTTCAGTAATATTTGATGTGGACGAGAGATGGTCCTTCAACATCAGTCCAAACCTAATTAATAATTCAAATTGAGGTGTACGTTATCTAAAGCATGACTACGTATAATATGATCTACACAGTGGAAAAAAGCTCAAAATATAATATTTAACAGGTACAACCCCGTTGTATCTTGGTTCAAATTTATTTGTTTCACAATGCATGATGTCTTTAATTGTCATGTTTAACCACTTACGTTCTGATATANAGCCGCACGTTCTCCTCACTCATTAAAGACATATTCTACCATTAGAATATGAATGACCGAAAGTGGAAAGCTTCGTTGGACTTTATCGAATAGCTCATCTAAAATCTAGAGGCGTATAGACTGATTGCATCTTAATTAGGTTGTATATGTTATCTACAATGGATGTCGATAATTTTACTGAATCCCTTGATTAATGTATTATGTGAGAAAGAATTATATGAACACCGCTCTCTGAATTTCCTATTTCACAAAACTTGCTTGCTTTTTATACTGTTGTTGTATAATACAGCCTAGAAAATTATGCACGAGCATCTGTCAGTGAATACATTGAACGAGTGATTACATTACTCTCAACTCTGCAGGAAAGAACGCACGAACTGTATTAATTATCAAGACAGGTTATGCAATTATATGCGCCGGATTTTAGATAACAATGAGTGCAACAGACTGACCCTGCACCCAACTAAACTCCGGTCTTGTTGGTTTGATGTATGTATGTATATATTGAGATATAATAAATTTGCGTGACATCGTCACAAAGATAGCATTCGATTACCTGAACAATGAAGAATGCATCACATGTTCCAGGGTATTCGGAACCTGTTGATCCCAAATCTCTACAAATCGAGTCCGTCTCGGTTGTTAATCAGAGACCAAGCATAACCGTAGTGTGGGACGGTGGAAAATGTAAGCAAAACATTTGAATTCGTACGTCTCTAGTTGTTACATTGAAACTTTAAACATTCACATGTTTTAATTATGAATTATAATGATTTCATATGCTCCATATAGTATGTTAGACCTCTCTTTCCAAACATTTCAGTTCACAAAGAAATAAATTAAACTGTTTCAGTTGAGTACACTTTTGGTAGATTATTGTATGGAACTTGGTGAATACTACATTTCGGTCAGCACACTTTAGTTGTCACAACTTTTGTTTGGTTTATTAACGTGGCTGAGTTCGTCCATTATTGCGTGCTTTTTCCGGACTGTTTCTTCATCATTCAATTGACAAGTATAAATATCGTGACATATACATTCCCCACTTAGGTATACGGTCTTGCGTATAAGATCTGCTCTGTTCAAAGGTCAGTGTCTTACTTAAAGATCAGTGCTTAAGGTTTGGGCATGGTACAGTTTGTGCAAACAGTAACTTCATCACGCTTATCTATAAATATTATACCTCCCATTTACACAATGTTTAGAGGACATGGTATGTAGAATGAAGTTGTGCAAAACTCAAATGTAAAGGTCATAGTGTCATTTATCTATGTTAACACTATGAATTACATTGTATGTGTCGATAGGCATGAAGTTGTAATATCAGTAACGGGAAAACGGGTGACTATGGCGTATGACGGATGTCGTTTATTATATTTGCCTCGTATGTTTTAGCTATTGATAAGATTTATATGATAACCTCAATGATATATAGATAAATAGACATTCTTTTTGTGTCGTTGTACCTTTTAATTTTAAAATTTTCCCAATAAACATTCATTTTTTGAATATATATTTATTATGTCTTACTTCATTTTTCATCACATATAGGTAGTTCCCTTTTAACTGGTAATATCATTTAACAATTGTTTTCAGATTCATCTTGCTACTTCTCTCTGTTTTGGTTGGGGAACACACATAAGGCCCAAGAATTAAAGGTACATACTATTTTTACAACTGCATGGTGTAACTTTTCTTGTATATGTCTTGAATATGTTGTCAACCAACTGGTTATGTAACGAACGCACTGATATTTGCGAATTAGTAAGTGTGTCTCTCCGTTTTTGATTTAGTGACCTTCCGGGCAAACAAAAGCATTATACCCAATTAATGACTGATGTGATCAATAATCAAGATTACTTAAGTTAAATATAAAGATGTGAACGGTTATTTAAGGTTCTAGTTTAAATCTATTTAAGTTTAAAGTCAATTATGTCGACAACCTGCGGCGCATTAAGAAAATCTGTTTCCGGAGTACAACTGAAGACATCGAGGGAGATTGGTAGATTACGTTTAGAGTGGTGATCGGCCCTTGACCTTGTTGCTAGACGGAATCTACAATATAAATTCATTTTTGAATAGGATGATAATTATCAAGAAAACAAATGGTGGAAGTTTATTATAATGCAGTCTTATTATGTTGACGACACATCTAAAATTATTAATTATCTTAATAACGATTTGTAAAGAATGGATTATATATATAGGATCTGGCATGGGTTGTCATATCATATCATATTTTATTAAACGAGTTCAGGAATGTTGTAAGTAAGCGAGCCTTTGGCGAGCTTACTAACGCATTTCCTGTACGAGTTTAATAAAATATGATATGATATGACAACGAGTGTCAGATCTTTTTTATCACATGCTTTTAAATGAGAAAATTAAATAAATATGTACGCAAACATAATGATAAATCCCGAATGTTGTTTACATTTCGTGACGTCATTTGATGTTGCAACGCCATTTCAGCAAAATAACAAACTGCGATTGGTCAATAAACGAAAACTTAGATAATGAAAACGCTTAAAAAGTATATTACACATGTGTAATATAAAAATATATGTTATGGTTATATTACATGGGAAACAGTGTATGACATGTGATAAAACAAACAACCTGATAGCTACCATATGTTCGCCACAAACATATTCTTAAATTGCCATTACTGCTTCTTTTTGATCTCAATTTAATTGGTATCCCAATCACCTCAAACCGCGTCTGTGGATTTTCCTTTGTAACGAGTTATTATGTTTCCTTTGTCACGAGTTATTATGTTTCCTTTGTCACGAGTTGTTATGTGTCACGCAACCTAGATTGAGGCATTAAAATCCCAAAGGTATGCGACGTATTACAATCACCAACCCTCTGGTGGGCGTCAAATACAAGACATTGACATCATCTGGCGATTGTAGGACTAATAATAAAATGTGATGTCGTCTACCTCTCGTATTTTTCTAATCGGATTCGTATCGGGTTGGTATAAGCGCATTTTTTGTCGTTTTTCCTGTAACATTATATTACACTCCACTGTAACAATCATAATTAAGGTTGAAATTTGGTATATCATTGTTTTTTGTTGTCATTTGAAATACAGAGATCGTATAGCAGCTCCCGGTAGAGGGCATAATAAAACAACGCATTCGATCTTTAAAAACACTCTACATATAACACAACTGTTATAAGTATGTGGTTAATTACAAAACCAAATAAGTGTCTCCAAGTGTATAACATTAGTCAATACATTTGGAAGGGAATAGGATCAATGGTTACATACATGGTAAACGCATACGTTAATTCCGTTTAATGTACAGGAAAGCATTTCGTTTAAAATACGTACTTTTATTGACGGGCTCTTTTAGATTTTCCAATGATAAAACAAAATCGGTTCTAAAAATAGATAGATAATGTTCGCGCCCAACTACAATATAAAGAAGTGAAAATATACATATTAACATACACTAATATTCAAATAAACAACAAACCAGTTTCAATCTGGTTCCTAGTAGAAGTTTGCAATCAAATTAGAAAACAACTGATACATCCCTTAATTAACTGGATACATAAGACACAACAGCAAGGTTATTTTATTAGTAGTTCAGCACCAAATAATTAACGATAATGTGCGATTATCAAATTTCAAATAGCTAACATTTATTACATTGACGAGTTTGGTATTGTACAAGCATTCGTTTAACGGATAATTGATATCAGGAGTTTATCAACGTAGCTTTGTTAATGAACACGTAAGATTATGGTATTTGTTTTTGTAAAATATCAATTATGTTTTCAGGTCCTGCGTGAGTTAAAATGGCAGGTTACGGATCTTGAATACTCGACTAACTACTCGATTCAACTGTACAGCTATGACGAAACATTTAAGGACAGCAGTACCAACGCGAACGTTCTTTACCACGTGACTCCTGATTGCTTAGAGGTCACCAACTACAACCATTCCATTTGTGGTATTAACCTATTATTATTTCAAATGTACTTTATACTCGCAATATCCGTAGCTTCACTGAGGGGATTATATATCCGTGAGGATAATTAATTTGTTATACAGGTTTTGCCTGATTAGTTATTATTTTGTTGCCACCATATCAAATTCACTTTTTTGATAATAGCATAATGACACTTGCCAACTTAACATTTGTTTTAACAATCAATTAAGCGCCGCTGCGACCTGAAAACGTTTCTCTGGAAGTAACCAGCCCAAATCATGAGGACGAACTCATGCGCACGGTCAACGTCTCATTATCATGGCAGCCGCCTCAGCACACGAACGATGGTCATGACGTCAGATACTATGAACTCATCTACAGCAAGAAAGCTCCAATCAACGAGGCAAATAAAATACGTCCCGACAAAGGAACGGTGCCCAACATACCCGTACGTTGTTTTGTTCTGGATTTCAATTAGATGCCATTTTTAACGACCATGGTGAATTAGTGTTCTTTGTTCACACCAATATCCTTTTTTCTCGAATGAATTATATAGATGGGCAGCTAAAAAAATGAAAATTCTTCTATGATTTATAAATGTGATTTAGATTGACACAAATTTGGCTATTTGTATACCCAGTTTTAAACAATTAACACATTGTAAGAATATGTGACTCGTTTTCAGATTGAATGTATTATTTTAAATGGAAATGATGTGTGGTTAAATGTACAGTGATTTCTCTTGATTACTGTTATATTAATTATTTTACTGTTTAACTTTTTTCATAAATATTACAGTGTCAAATTGTAAGGTGTTGCCAATCGAGTTTTTAAGTCGTGATAAGTCATATTAAAGTAACACATCACACAAAGTCCACTATTGTAAGAACTTTCTATGAGGTTCAACATATAAACTGATTCCAAATGTGAAACGTACTTTCTTAGTGGGATTCTTTAATTACATAATACTGCATACAGTAATACGCTTTTCCTGTTGGAATATTACTCTGTATGTATTCCCGAAATAAAGGTCACTGGAGACAATCAAATGCCGTTGCACGCTTCTATTGCCGTAATATATATGTATATCTATCTTTCCCATAGCCGTACAGCAGACGAATCGAGATCGTTGGACTGCACAACCACAACTTGTACAGGTTCGAGCTCTATGCCGTGACACTGGGAGGCAGGGGAGAGCCGGCGGAACTGCAGAAGTTCATAGGTAGTGGCGAACGCATGCCTAGGGGTCTGGAGGTCTACCATATAACTAACAAGAAGCCATATTTTATTTTCTCTCAACTCGTGAATAACACTTGTTGTTTTTAATTGCTTAAGCCGTGCTGAACGTGTATAAGGTCAATCAATTGTGTATCTAAACAATAACATAAATGACGAGTTACATTTTTCATCTGTGGTATTTCCCAGAATGCTAACGGTATGCAAACTACTAACAGTGCTGAATGTTGCAATTATGGTATAAAGCGTTATGACTGTATTAAGGTTTCTTTTCAAATATTTTTTTGTGCTTGAATACTGAAGCGTTAACATCAAATGCGAATGTTAAGGTTTTTATACACATAGAACATATATAAAAATAACGGTGCAAAAACTAAATTTAAACTGTTATTAAAATATGTAATATCTTGAAAGGTGATAACACTCAGGATGAAAGTAAAAAGTGCCTTTACGTTTTTAATCAATATGTTAACTTAATGTCCACAAGAATATTTAATTGCCACCATGATAATTATTCATGTCCTAACGAAATAACAATGCCAATATTGTACTTTGAGTGAGTGTGTTTTTGCCAAAGAGCTTTTACATGTACTTGTTCTTCAAATTCACACACATGAACCTACTGCACTAATACAAGTGCACTAAATCATCATACAGTTAATATATAGGTACAAACATATAATATTTTATTAAATCTTATGTATTTAGTATCAGTCTGTAATGGACATTAGTTTGACTCTCGATAAATCATACCTGTGGTTTTTAAAGGGACTGTAAACCACGAATGACGAAAAAAGAAAAGTTCTAAAATACCGTATTTTTTACATTTATTAGTTTATATTGATTAAAATATCACGACTGGTATAAAACATTACTTGAAAAAGTTGTTTTTTGATTTTTACTTTATTTTTTTTTATTTTTTTATTTTTACTGGATATGTCTACCAGGTAACTACCAGTTAACTATAAAAAAAACGCAAGCAGATTGATCATTATCGTCACGTGGTAAACCCAGGAATGCAAATTGTGCATGCGTAGTGAATTGTATATATTTTTTAGATAAATGATCAATCTTATTGCGTTATTTATGGTTTGTTTATCGTTATATCACCTATTTTTGCGATATACTTTCGATTTCACATCGCGAAATTTTATTACCGAATATACTGAAAATATGAACTTTTTTTAAGTTATGTAATATACCAGTCGTGATATTTTGATCAATATAAACTAATTGTAAAAAATACGGTATTTTAGAACGTTTCTTTTTTCGTCAGTCGTGGTTTACAGTCCCTTAAAGTGGCAAACCACGCGTTTATATAATGTAAAACGATAGTTAAAACAATTTAACTTGTCTTAGCTATGAAAGGTTCGTATACGCAGGTCATGTTGTATTGCTCATAACATTTATCGTCTACAAGACATTAATATTTTAAGTCAAATAAATATACAAAAACAAATTAATGGTTTGCCATTTTGAGTAATTGAGATAAACTGTTGTAAATGTGGCATTTAATATACACATTTAAACATTAAATTGACTTAAAATGTATTTCAACACTGTTTATTACTGTTCCGCGTACACTGCATTTGACGAATTAAATTTCATATTGTCTCCGACTATGTATTATGAAATGAAACAAAAAAGTAACAACTAAAAACGTGAGTATTTTACGGTGTTACAACATGGTGCATCAATCTCAACGTAAAATGTTTCCTAATTGATGGGCAGTTTTTCAAAAAATTACGCTTATCAGTAATTAATATCTTATTTTTTACTGCTGACCGCTCCGATGTTATAATCCCTAGCACCCAAATTTACCAATAGTGTCGTGCCAAGTTCTAACAATAATAATGGTCTGGAATAATGGCGACTTATGTTTTATTTGACAATTTGGTGTGTTATTGCAGCAGAAGTAAGCATACCGAGCATACTACCAACCGGTGAGGGTTCCATGCCGTCAATGGTTTCCGTTTTCCTTTGACTTATACCATTGCTGTTCTTTTGTAGCCCCTTCTTTGTTATGCTGTTTTATTTATTCCATATTGTGTACAAAGAGTGTGTTGTGCTGTGGTAATATGTGTAAGGACGTGCGTTGCTCTTTGGTCTTGAATATTATACATGTCCACGTATTTGAAATTAATTAGCCTGTCAGGTTTATGTTCTGATATTCATCATTTACATTGTAGTGATACTGTCTGTTCATTGCATGAAAAACATCGCTCGTTCATACATTTTGTACATATTCAGATAATTTTATTATATTAAAATATAATCTTTGCCAACGGGAGTTATTTTCACGCAGTGAAATATAAAATATTTCAATTTCAAAATCATGCGCGATTTTCGGTGTGGTTTATCATAAAAATGTAAATAAACAATCTAAGTTAGCCTCATCAATGTTTCATACGTTTAATTGTATATTCAAAAATCAAGTATTGCATTAAACATGCCGTCTTGAAATTGGTTGTCTCCTACAGTAAAAGAGTTGGCAAAAGATGTTCTTCTATTTACAAAAGATCTGAGACATTTTTACGATGTGCACATGCTTTATTATGTTCGAAGAGGGAATCGTCTTTTTATATGCGAAACACGTTTATACTCGCATCATAAATAAATAGTGTATGGAATAATATAAGTTCTGGAATGTAAAATATAATTAAAATCTTAAGGCGGGAATGAATAGATATGGCAAATAATTATTTATCAAAAGCATATTATGTTTTAGGACTGACAGGTACAGAATTATTTGATGTCATTGAACTTCGGAATGCGACACCAACAGGTTGGTAGTTTATGACCCAATTAAAATTAAATATAACATCTATTATACAAAAATATTAAACTGCATTCACTATCCGAATGAGGATTTTCTTTCAAGATTTTATTATAAAAGCTTCAAAGTTCATTGACTTTATGTTGTTGCTACTAGTTTTGGTGGGTTATTCTAATAATTTCAATATTTATTCACAAATAAAATATGTGTACAATAATAATAATGACAACATTTGTTTCATGGAGATAATGTTTGTTTTTTGAAAATCCTACTCTCGTTATGAATACGTGTGAACATCAATTTTCTTGTGCGGTAGAGTAACAACATACAAGTCATCAAGTAGCAATATACACTGTAGCGCATAACGGTTTTGATAACAACACAACACTTATACTTTTGGTCTTTTAAAGCTGATTTACCAGTTCAATATTTTTCAATCAATGACAATACGTTCAAGTAAATTCTGAAAGTATACATCGACATAAAGGTTGTACGTAAATCTCTTAGCATAATTATGCTGATAGAACAGGTATAATCCGAAGTCGTTTACTTACGACTATCAAACTATATGAAATTGTTTCCAGCTTCTTCCACGGAGGCACTGAAAGCTGAGGAGCTCTTGTCGATAGTCGTTGTACCTGTGGTCCTCTTCTTTATCCTCGTCGTCGTCATCTGCTTTGTCTTTCTACGGCGACGCCGGAAGTACCAGACTTTCGCTGTCCCCATGACATTTGGACTTGTTGAGGTGAATATTTTGTTTATAAAGAAATCATAAATAAATAAACATCCACATCATACAATCATCGCTATCAGCTAATTTGACAAAAGTACAAATGATACAACCTGGTTTATAATATTTATATTTATGCGATTGGCTACAAAAATCACTTATCAAAACCTTTTGTCCTAAAAACAGGGTCATCTAAAAATGTTGCACATATATGTTTGTGTTCCTTGGTGTTCTCTTTCTACCGCAGAAATAATACGTTCAGGTGTAATTTTGTATATGAGCTTGTATGATCATATATTATAGTATTATCATACTATTAGTAGCAGTGGCACTAGGAGCAATAACATAAGATTAAAAGACATTATTATAACTTAAAGGAACTTAATCCCATATACGACGGCTGTCCAATAAGCATTGACGTTAAGACGAGCGCGTTTGCCGCTGATGGTTACGAGATCGACTATTCGTGCCTGGACTTCATCTCCGTGATCGGAGAGGGCGCGTTCGGTAAGGTGGTCAAGGCGGAGTACTACCCGAAACCAAGCGACCGAGACTCCAAGGCCGGCAAAATAGTGGCCGTCAAAATGTTGCGAGGTAGGTGTTTGGTGATGGACTGCTTATACAAAAGGCATACTGAACGAATCTAAACGAATTAGTGCAATATTGTTTCATTCTCCTTGCTTCATTTTAGGCACGACACACCTTTTTGTCATTATGTTTGCACTACAATATTTGAGCGACAACGGCTACGAATCCAGCAACTTACTTTTCATTTACGGTCGGCAATACATAACCTCTTTATATTAATCTGACCTTTAGTTTTGAATATTTTTTTTTATATAACTACAATTATTGCGCAAAACTCAGCAACTTACTGATTAGTATTTAATGCAATACAGAATCTGTTTAAAGCACATTCACTGTTATGTATAATGCTGCTTTCTTACATTAATTGGCAAATGCCGCAATTCACTCATTTTTCCCTTGATATTTATATCGCTCTGACCTATAAAGTTAATACTTCTTTCTAAGATTTCTACACGGGCGATGAATCTCGTAGCTTCCTTATGGAGATCCAGGCGATGAAGAACCTCGGCCATCACCCGTACATCGTCAGCATCATTGGCTGTTGTCTCACCGGACCCAAGCTCTGCCTCGTCATGGACTACTGCGTGTTGGGAGACCTTAGAAACTATCTTCGAAAGTATCGAGAAAAGGTAGGCTGCGTTTATATGAATTATATCTTTAATTTATTTATTGCAAATAAAGACATTATTGTGTTTGAATAGTGGGATACTTTAACATCATTACAGCCCATATCGATGCTTTATGGAGGATGTATGTCATGCTGAAAACCGTGTGCATCGATCGGAATCTTTGCCGATAACGCGATCTGGACAACATAGTAAAAAAAAGGATAAGAAAAATGGCATATAGTTTAACCCTGTATTTTTGTATGTGTGTAAAAGGGGGTTCAATACCGTCTCAGGAACATAATTTCAATAAAAAGGAACATTATCTATACAATTTTCACAGTTAAACAATATTGTCATACAACTGTCAGATCATACCTTATGTAATGGCGCTAAATTCTGATCTTAGCGCCAACTCCTTGGCATTTGCCGCATTTTTGCAATCATCTGTTTAATCGACCACAAGCCAGTGTTTTTTTAAAGCTGAAACTTCAATATTTTGAAAGCAATCTTTTGATGATATAAAATATGAAATATGCCTCAAGTGGTAGAAATTGGCTTATTTAACAAGCAAGAAATATAGTGTTGCTTTCTGAAACTCCCCTTTTTAACAACTTTGAATTTCCTCACGTTTCCAAAGGGAGTGTGAATGTATGTTTCGGTAAATGTGTGGACTAATTAATCTTCGCTGAAGTGCACCGCAATTGCGAGAATCGTGTCAAATAATATAAATAACTTTTCTCTCTTTCACTTTGTTTTCCGTTAGTTTTTAAACGTTCAGTCCTTAGCGCTTTCTCGTATAATTAATTGAACGCAATTCCACTTTACTGATCAAGTTTATATCAAATCCATTTCTTCTCTTTGCAATGTGACAACTTGAGATTGTATTCGTAATTCTGCACTGGACGTTATACAAAGTCTTAACGTAAACAAGGTTTCGTACAAATATCTCCGGCATTTGCTAATCGGCGAGTGATTTTTTTGATTTTTCAACTTAATTCAATAAATAACTTATATAAGTATAAATCAATGAGTTATTATTTGCAGTTTCAAATCGTCGAAACTGGTGTAGTATGGCATCAAAACATAAAACTACACTTTTTTATATTCACATATTGTTGGTTTACAATTTTCTAAAAAGGTGAATTGCGAACCCTTTTAAATTCATTTAATAATATAATATTAACTACTCATAAATACCGGTATTAAATTTCGTATTTGTTAAGTATATTGCTTTTGTCAGATAAACTGATTCACCATCTTTATTCAGGTGTTAGAACATATTTTAATGGAATAAGATTTCTTTGCCTTTTAAACGATTACTGTTTTGTGTTAATTGCAGTTATTGTACAACATGTCGACCACGTTCGGGGTGATGTCAAAAGCTCCTAGGTGCTTTATGCAGGATCGCTTATTTCTCGCCAATGAAACGCGAAGAGATTCCTGTAGTTCAAACAGTAGTACGTTTTAGTTGCCTTGATGAATCAGAAATATTGTCGAATTTGTTGTTGTCTTTTTTAAACGTTTGCAGAATCTAGTTGTAAGATATAAATCACAATTGTTTGAGTACGCGATGTGTACATTCTAGTTACTGCAGAGGTATTAAGTATTTTCATTATGTCTCTTAGATAACATAATCTCTCTATATGGCAACATGTCAGTTGGTCATTTAACGACTTCTTCATTAAATCCTCGAAACGCAGTCAAGAAAATAACAATGTCTTAACTGTTAGAGTCAAATAGTCTCAGTAAGACGCCTGTGTGAACAATCCGCCGAGCAAGTTGTCCTGCGATTAATTAGTTTTTGTCTCTGACAGATTTTGACGAGGTCACAGAAGTGTCTGAAGCTCAGCTTTTGTCCTACGCCAGACAGATCACTATGGGCATGGTAGGCCAATATTATTATCCGTTCGCAAGTCCTTGGTTTATTAAAACAAAATAACCTTTAGACAAAATTGCGTTTAAAATGTTCGATGCGGAGTATGAAGTCCTTGAATACGAAACAAACACTTTGCTTTGCAAAATCAAGTCAAGTTTAGTGACCAGAATAATTTAAAGACGACAGAGCGAACTCATAACACGTAAAACGTTAAAACAATCTAGATAGCTTTATTTAGTTTCTTAAGGAAAACATGTGTCCTGATATTTCTGTAAACTACAACAACGTCATTATTCCAACGGGTTTATTTCCAGAAATTGTATTAAGCACTTTCAAAAGGTCAACAGCGTCGTCTTTTAAAACTTACTTATTTTAATAATATGACGTGATTAACTCTCCGTAATAATTATACCAATGATCCATTGTGATGGTTAATGGTAAATAAGCAGTACAGTTCCCCGATCGTTTGGTCTGAGTACTTGTAATGCCATAGCAATTAGGAGGTATTAAAACGTATTAAAAGAACAATATGCGGGTATGTTGAGGAGCTATAATATCTATCTTTTTTATAGGAATTTCTGGAACAACGAAAGTTTGTGCACCGTGATCTAGCCGCGAGAAACATTTTGTTATTCGACCAGCGACATATCAAGATCTCCGACTTTGGTCTCACGAGGGATGTGTACGAAACTAATGTGTACCAGCCCACTTCAGCAAGGAAGCTGCCGTACAAATGGATGGCCATAGAGTCGCTCTTCAGTCAGAGATTCACCGTTAAAAGCGACATGTAACTATACAAACATATTGAACAATATGACCTAAACACATCAAATATCATACAACTAAATATGTGTTTGGCTTTCCCTAGTTAAGATCAGTATTATTTATTATATTCAAAAAAACGTTTTGTATAATAATTTGTTTTGTGCAATATTTTGACCGAAAGAAGTTGAACGTATAATTAATACAGATTGAATACAAAGTTCATTTTCGGATCAACAAAACGATTTTCCAGATTAATGAATAATGTGCACAGTATGCCTATGCTAAATTAGAAACATCCATTTAATATTTAACTTCTTAATTTGGTAATGTTTTCAGTTGGTCATTTGGAATAGTCCTCTGGGAGATCGTAACCTTAGGTGGGTCACCGTACCCCAGTATACCACTGCAGGACTTGTACGGTCTGCTCAAGGAGGGATACCGGATGGAGAAGCCAGAGAACTGCAGCACCAAACTGTACGAACAATAGTGTGAAAACAGCAGTGAACATGTTTTTACATACGTGTAGCATGTCAAAGAAGTTATAGTTTACTACTTAGTTAACGAAAATTGAGGAATATTTAAGAAGATAAGGATGATAGCATATACATTTTTGTTAAGTTATAAATGTTTATCTAAATTTGATTTGTTAAATACCATCAGTAAAATTAATTTAGCATTGGCATTGACTCGAATACTAAATACGTTCTGAATCCTGTATGCGTATTCATGTTTTCATGTAATACAACTATACGTGAAGTTAATTTGCCTACCAAAAGTAAAGCAATACTTTCATACCATGTAACAACTGTTTTAATGTATTCATTTGTTTAAATACGTATACAGTTTTCATCACGTAGTGATTGCTATAGTGGAAGATAGTTTTAAAGACATACTGAGTGTATATTGCCAATGTCATTTCAATATTTTTAGTAATCAGATCATGCTGACGTGCTTAAACCCGCTTTGACCCCGACTTCCGCCGGTCGTTCAGCTGCCGATGCACATAATTCCAAGCAATATTTCTTTCACATATTTCAACTCAAGCTTTCATGGTGGAACCCTAACCCCCCGTCCCCCTTCAGCCGTCCTTCGTTCAGTCAACTGCGCCGTCAAGTAATGTCATTGTAATATCTTTATTTCCAGGTATCAGATCATGCTATCGTGCTGGCATCCTAACCCCCACAGCCGTCCGTCGCTCGTTCAGCTGCGCCTGGAGCTAGAGAAGCTTCTGGAGGAGACGAGTTCCTACATCGACCTCTCTGTAGAGGTCAGCGAGGACTACTTCAATGGATCCGTCAATGAGTTGGTTGAATAATATACACTGATAGGCCAACGAGAAGGCCGAGTTGCATACACTACTTAAAGGATCCCGTTCACGATAAGGTCGATTTATATTCATTACTAAAACGAATCCGTCAACAGTAGATCGAGTTGTATACACTACTTAAACGATTCCTTCAACGAGTAGGTCCGATTTCGACTATGTTCGATATCAATTAAACAAAATTTTCAGTCAAGTTGTCTCATTTAATATTTGTTCCAAAATGATTAAGTCAATCAGTGAATAAATTGGTCGGTACGCAATACTTAATGATTCCGTAGGCGATATGATCGCATTTATATAAAAGTATGTGCAAAATAAATTCAACGAATCAGTCAGCGAATAAGTAAGAATTTTTGTATGTAGAAGCTTGGCTTTATTGAATCATTCATTGATTGGTTAAGTTCATATAGGTATAAATATGAATTTGTTATAAAGAGCGTAGGCACTGTATCTATTGCTGTGGTCGTTTGGTTCTTCAAAAATACGGAAACGGCTTTGGCTCTGTATTCACTTCTAATTTGATACATTCCTCATCGATATTATATAATTTCTTACGAAGGACCCGTAAATAAATAGGCCAAAGAAAATCTATGTGTTTATGTCATAAACACCACTATTGTATACTTGAAAGCAAGATCACTGTTTACGATTATGAAGTAAAATGTAATTGTCTACACTAAAAATGTATATGTTTTTCTTTTTTCAGGTCTAATTTAAGTCAAAACGCTCTAGAAGTCATTAAGAATATATCGTTTGCCGAAACGTCTGAACAACACGAATATCTTGAATCAACGCATTTATGTGTGGATATTCATATCGACCCCAAAGTGGAGAAGGACCGGCATTTGGGTTCGGAACCTAATGGCAAAGAACAATACAAAGCACGTGACACTGAAACCAATGGCAAAAGTGCAAAATATATTACTTTAACATTTCAAAATGACGGTGTGGAGAAGAAAGGATCGACAGAGGAAAAGGTCCAAGTAGAGTGTAGTTTAAGCGCTACAAGCAATCCCATCGGCAGCAAAACAGACCTGTGTGACATTGCTACAAGAATGTGTGATATTTGCAGTACAGAAATGCAACTTACCAAAACAAACAGCTTTGCAAACAAACAGACGCTCAATACAATGCACTCAGTAAAGGATAGATGTATGGATACTTTTGAAACGATCACGTTAGGATCACCGAATCTTAAGTCAAAACAAACGCACACTTGCAAAAAATGTGTGAGTCTCACAGATATCAGTAATTTGAGTAATGTGAGAACAACAGCGTTGTAGATTTAACATTTAAATGCAAAACACAATTACACATCCGTTTTAGCAAAATACAGTTTCTACAAGTCCACGTAAAAAAGCTTTCTAGAGACAGGCGAATCACCATTGTGCATACTTTTTCTCGAAGCTACAAATTTAAACATGCTAAATAAGACATTATTCATTTACAAAAGCTATTGAGTCTGTGTATGTTGTTGATACATATCAAAACATATTTTAAGAGCAACACTCTTATGTTGTTGTTATTTTTTAAGATCGTATTATATATTATCGAAAACAAATGCATTTGAAAATCATTAAGTATACATTTCAATATATGTTGATCATATTGTTACAGTTAGTGTTGTATAATGACGCTCAAGCATGTTAAGTTTGTCAACCTTCTTTTGTTAATAATAACCTGGTGTTTTTCATTTTGAACGGTATGAACAAAATAGTTCAATCCAAACTAAACAGCAAGTCGCAAGGGTTTTAAGAAATTATGCTGGAATGCTTTGAATATTAAACACACGTATCACTTTTAATTCGAAACACATGTTATAACATGTTTTCATTTTGAATAAATGATGAACCGTTAATATTATTTTATATAGACCAGAACAGCAACCATGAGCCTCAATAGCATTATGACTGAACGTTTTGGATGACGATGTTATAACCATAAGAAGATGTGTGCAAAGTTTACAGGATATTCACATCCGATAATAATTCAATGCATAGAACTTAATCAACAACGAGAAAACGGACATTGACAAAATTAACATTACTTGTATCATCTCCTGATAGTATGCAGGAATCCATAAATACCCATTATATTCACATTTATAGACAATAATTAATAAGTGCGTAACGCCTTTGGCAATCTCAACAGAAGTTCTCAGTTTGCTAATGAACAGATCTTTTTCGCCAATTATTGTGAAATTCATGCAATTGGTCGATTGCGCGATTAGACTGGATGTTGATTTAAACAACATTATTATTTTTTCGTTGTTGTTTAATTGCCAATAACACGATGATGTTTTTATTTTGTGCCATGAAGTTCTCATCACGAATCATTCCTTAACATTGTCTGCTTGTTGATAACTAATAATTGCAAAATACGTCATAACTAATGATTTGGCAATTGGAAATTTGCATATGGAAAATGTAATTTTAGTAGGCTGACAAAATGAAATAGTATGAAACAGTATCCACGCTTAGACGATACTTGACTATTGAAGTGAAGCGGCAACACTTGACTGGATAAATGCGTGAAATGTATATTTTATTTGTGATGTTCCAAATGCATATATGTGCGTTTGCCCGGTGAGTCCAATACAAATTGCGTTCAGATTTTAAGCGATTTCCTAAGCGCTAAATTCGGTCTCAATTTTTGCTCCTTAAAAATGTTAATTTTATAAACATGTAAAGAAAAAGTTAAGATTTTCAGCGGATTTCCAAGCGCATGTTTCGTTGAAATTGTTACACTTGTTTAGACTTTAAACGCGTTTAATATATAAACAGGTAGACTTTCTATAGACATTTTAGAACATGTACATGTTTATATTAATTTGTTTACATCCCATACATGTTAAGGTTATAATAATAAAGCATGTCGTCAAAACATATCATAACAATCATATGTCAAACCACCAAATGGGTCTCAATGGCATATGTTTTATAGTTCTTAAAGCCAAATATATAGCGAAAAAGAATCATTAACACATTATTTTTCTCACTTTGTTCGCACTTAAAACGGTGCAATCTGCTCACATGTTTTCTTAACCAACACTATTGGCCAATCCAGAAGGTGTCACTTCTGGAGATCGTGTTGTTCCCGAATACATGGCCTGTCAATTAAAAGTTAACACCATTGTAAAACTGTCTGGATCTGCAAAATAACCGTGAACCAAATAGTATGTCAACATGCCATTAGAAGAGGCATTTATGACCAACAGAGGTCCGGATCAACCTTCATACACCAATGTGTTTAATGTATAGAAACGACTTTGTGCTTCATACATGTACAGCCATGAAAAATATGGGTTCTTCTTGTAAAATATATGTTATTTATCACAACAACTCTGTTCATATATATTCATGTTCTTATGAAGAAAAATATTCTTACGAAGCAGTAAGAATATATTTCTTCGTAAGAACATGAATATATATGTTCAATATACTAAAAATATATTGATTAAGAAATGTGTTATGCTGCGTGCAATCGAATTAAAAAAAACTAGCGTATGAACCCACTAGTGGAACTTTATATAGCCTAATCTTCATCAAAACATTAAACGCAATAATACTTCGGCTATCTGTAACATTGCGGCACGCGGAATAAACAATTTGGTCACAATAAATATAAAGCTTGTAAAAACTAAAGAGGTCACAGTTATTGCTTATCTTAATGACACTTGGTTAAAACAATAGTCCCAAAGATATCTCAGCAGAGTTTGAAGCTGGGCCAGGTTGGTAAAGTAACTAGGTCACTATGTCAAACAAAAAGGCTGTTCACACTTTAAAGGCCATATTTAATGCACAATCTTCATAAAACTTGGGCAAGACATGTTTTTCCAATTATAACTCAGAAATCTTCAAAAACTGGGTGTTACCACATTTATTTCCCAATCGTCAATTACGTCAGTGCGTTAATTACAAAATCATCTCGGCCAAGTTTGACACTGATTCACTAAGGTTAATATACTAGACAAGAAGCAACATTTATTGAAAGCGTTTGAGCCCTCTAAAGGCCATATTTATTCCCCGATCTTCATGAAGCTTCGATGCAATATTCTTCCCAATGGTATTTCAGACGACTTAAAACTGTGCCATGTGATATCAAGAATAAGGTCAAAAAGCGCATACACACTCTAAAGATTTACTGTGTTTGCTCAATCTTCTAAGAGTGGAATATGGTTCGTGTCAATTGCAAAACATGACCGCCTTAAAACAGTGAAGTGTTTGTAATGTGGCTACAATATGACCGTTTGCACATTTTAGCTTTCACATTTGACAACCTCATAGCTGAATAAGCTTAGAAAACTTCGTAAAAGTGTTGTTATGTAGTATTTTTGTAAATCATGGCTGCCAGGTGTTCGGACAGTTTCCTTATCTGTTGCGAAACCTTGTTAATATAACCTATTATATTCGTATAAAAGGTTTATTTGAGTCTCAGGTCAGCGCCTTAGGGCTTTTGGCTTTTTGGACATTGCTGATACCTTTCCTTTCAAGTGTGCATTTAGACACATTTCATCCAAATTAAAAACAATAATTCTAACAAATATAGTTTTAAAAAATATAAAAAGACGCAATATTGACGAATATTAAAAAATAAGTAAATATCATTCGATGTTTAATGGATCGTGAGTTTTAACATAACTAGTTCTCCTTCTACGCCCACCATCATGGCAACCACCACAAATTTCAACACCATAGTCTCAATTGAGCTGTTTAAACAATGCGTG
Source organism: Dreissena rostriformis (assembly GCA_007657795.1). Classification (NCBI taxonomy): domain Eukaryota; kingdom Metazoa; phylum Mollusca; class Bivalvia; order Myida; family Dreissenidae; genus Dreissena; species Dreissena rostriformis. The sequence continues at coordinate 89,491 of VMBQ01001826.1, read as the reverse complement.
TCTTTACGGAGCTTGAAACTTCAATTATTGCGTTTGTAACGTAATCTAGTGATAAATGACATGTTCATGGACATTCCTCAAGGACATGTAAAGAATGTATTAGACAGCGAAGAGACACATTTCAATTAATTATATTTTTATATAAAACGCTTCGCGACGAACAATAACAAAGAACCGGAAATAAATTAAATATACATGGGACGTAAGCGGTGAAAAGTTGAAAGCATGTGCAGTCTACTAAAAATATGGTGTATGTAATGTTAATACTTTTTTCAAATTTTCTTGCAATTAATATGCGTATCGTGTTTGACAAGAGACGAATAACTAGAAATTATACAAACAAACATATAGACAAATGCTCTTTGTTTATGTATAAGGTTTTTTTCTTAATAAACAAAATAATGTCGATGTACGATAAAATACATTTATTTGACACGTTTCTTAATAATAACCTTTAAATAAACAAATACAGAAGAAGTGTTTGCATACAACACATCGATGATATGCGTAATAATCCAAACTAATTACAACATTTTCAAAATCTGCTTTTGATTTGTTTTCGATTTTTCTTTTTTCATCGGTATTTGAACCCTGAACCTTCTGGAGCGATCTAAAATATGCTACTTCTAGCTCAGTAAGGCTGTTTTTCCAAATAACCAATAAAAAAAACATTACAAACGTTTTACAATTGTTATATATTTCCATTGATTGATTTGCATAGACGAAGCAGTAGTTTTGTTGTTGCTTTTTCAGTGTCACTATCATAATTTGTTTTATTTTGCTTGCTTGAATATAATTCTTACAATTGTGTAGTGTTGAGTTTTAAAACCTATGACTTGTTGCCAATATGTGAACCATTTCCTTTCATAAACGACATTGCACCAAAATGAGTAACAACTGAGACATTGCCCGCGTATTAAAGTATAAAAGACAATTGAATTTTCATTATCAATGTTTACTCTGACAATAACTTTCAATAGAAAGTAGGGATCATTATAAGTTAATTTCATCCAATACCAAAATATGACACATTATTATAGACTCCACTTTATACAGCAGGAAATCAAACGAAGCAATAACGACATCTGATGGATCGGAAACCGTTTTATGTCTGAGAGAGTGCTTTAAGTTTAAAAACAAAACTTTATGGTTTATGTTTGTCTAGGTTGCCAAATTATAAAGTCTGCTATTTTAAAGTCAGTTCTATGAACCGATTGTAACAATATATATATATTATGCCAAATGTATTGTATTTTTCTTTTCTTGTCATCTCTTTGGCAAACGAATGAAACACAATTTAAAGCATTTCGTAATTGTCACGAAAAAATACGGTTGCAATTGTCTGCAAATGATGAAGGCATGTGGAGTGATATAATATGTAATAAAAAATAGTGTTGTTATTAGTACAATCTAACTATCAGTTATGTTTGGGTTTGTAGTTCATGTTGATTTCAATAGAATTGTGGCCCTGAGAATAGGTCAATGAAGTCGAATTGGTATTGTATACTGGGAATTCACTATCGAAGTTTGAATATCCAGCTAAGTAATCGAACTATTGCGAATATCAAGCCAGGGTCGAATATCCAGCTGGGAAGTGGGTATTCGAACTAGTGTTAGTTTCGTGCTAGGGTCGAATACCTAGCTGGGTGTTTGGTATTCAAACTATTGGGAATTTGCGAATTTAGACGCAATTTCGAATACCCAGCTGGATATTTGGTATTCGCAGCTTTTCGAATATCATGCCGGGGTCGGATATAAAGATTGGTATAAGGTATTCGAACTATTCATATCAATCCACGGTCGAACGCCCCGCTGTGTATTGGGTATTGGAACTGTTGTGAAAAAAGAACAACAATTGCATACCCAGCTTTTTTGGGTATTCGAACTATTAAGAGTATCGAGCCAGGTTCGAATACTAAGCTTCGAGTTAGGTATTGAAACTTCAGCGAATATTGAGGTCGAATACACGGCTGGTTACTGGGAATTTAACTTTAACGAAAATAAAGGCAAGGTCAAAAACACAGCTGTATACTATTAACTTAGCGCTTTTCTAACACTATCTCAATCAAATTTACCTGTGCAGTCAGACAATTAAAACATGAATGCCAAAACGTTACGCTCGAATCGAATACTACACACATAATTTTGGTGTACTAATGTCGTTCGTATCGGATATGAATTAAAACCATGAGTTGATTGGTTTAATGCATGGAAATATGATCCATCTATAAAATATATTTAACTATCAAGTATGCGATATATCTTCAGAAAATCGACAAACAAACTACGTGTAAGACAGATCGTAAGCATAATTCGTTGTATTAGCAATATCATTCAATTTGTAATCAACTTGTTTTGCGATATGTATCTTGAACAAGATGTTGAAAAACCATTTATCTTATTTATTGACATCTCAGACGTCTCGCATACTTCGAGTCCATCAAATTGGTGTTGTATTTGATCTAACACAATTAATTGAATATGAAATATATATCTTTATTAATTCATCCCTTTGATGTCACTGTATAAATTTCCAAATAAGACAATACCCAAATTTAATATTTAAACAGTAACGAAATTCACACTTCTTCTTGTTATCGTCCGCCCAACTAACAATTTTGGTACTTGGTTGCATTTTTGTCTGTTTCAATAACCTGTTTTTTATCATTACTGTTTGACTAATTGTCCTCATCCTCAGCACACTAGATTATGTACGACGACGTAAAACTGTTTTGTTTCAAAATGCAGAAGCACGACGAATTTTCTTAAGGTCATCCAGTAAAACTAAAACGTGTTCTTCAGTAAAATCGCAATCACAAACACTATCTCATTTCTTGGGGTTAAGATCCCGAAATTTGTGATGCACGTTTGATATCATCAGTGTATTAACAAGTGCAATAAGTTGGATAATTAAAATCCATTTTTAGACACGCAACACCAACGTTGTGCATTACCGCCTACATTCTACAAGAGATTAATTGTCGTCAGTCCGTAATCCTATTGCCATGTTGAAGCTGTCTACCTCGTCGCCAAAATATTTCTGTAAAGTGTTAAATTTTATAGATAACATTGCAACATGTCTGTGTTTCTCTAATGAGGCATACTATAATCATAATATCTTCAAATTATCGTCAAACAGTGTTTCTGTAGTTCGGTAACGTTAAACACAAATATATTTTCACTTAACTCGATCTTATTTCTTCGTCTAGAAATTACGACTAGCTGTTTGGAAATTTATACAAGTTCAAAGAATATCATATTCCTTTGATGTTATTCGTACCCTTCCACAATCCTAGTAACCAATGTATGTCACCTTTTGTTAATGTTATTGCAGCTTTATAGGTTTTCCGGTTTGCGCAACGTTGGTGTGATTTCATCATCCTACTTTTCACACAAACTTAAACCATTTGCGTGTCTTGTAATATCGCATGACATAAGTGGAAATGCATTCAACAATTGTTTTAAAACGAATTAGAAGGAATGAGTGGTAGATTCTGATTGCACGTTTCGCAGCTAAAGCTCTAAGGTAAAAAAATGTTATATAAAGCTGGTTTGATTAAGCGTCCTTCCACATCACACGATTACTCGAAAACATGAATAATGCCATATTTACTGATAGTGGAGTACTAATGAAAAATTCGTTTCACATCAAGTGAAGTAATGAACTGCCAAAATATTACATTTGTCATAAGTATAGTATGTTTAGCCGTCGATTTTCTATTAAATATCATGAAAGGTATGTTTAAAATATTGATTATATGTAATGAACAAATAAAATGTACTACATACTCATCAAGAAAATGGTAAAATGCATTCTGCTTTGAACACTCTCATCGATCGTAAAAAACCTTGTCAAATCAGGTACGTTTGTTAAAGCGATGCAATGCGCTTTTAAAATGTTTGTTGCTTGTTGCATTACATTGTTTAATGTTATAGTATATATATATATATATATATACGATACAAACATATTATCAGAATAAAATGATGCTTTATGGTTCCCTTTCTAAACTCGAACAATGTTTAAGGAATCAACTACACACCGGTTGTTTTCGAAAGCTAATAAAATAATTTATTAGGAAAAAATAACATCAGTACCATTTATCCAGCAGTATTTTGATATTTTAAATGGGCTAGCACCTTTAAACTTGCTGCATTATCTTCACGATGTGTCAATAAATAACAATTAAGCACGCGTGTTTAATTAATGTATTCGACATAAAAGTGACACGTTCCTATTAACCTGGACTTACATAAACACGCGAACTAAAAAAAAGGAAAGGAAATAATTTTAAATGTATGCGACGTTAGCGGTAAACAATTGAACGCATTATGCAACCAAGAAAAAATAATGTTTCTGTTGTTTAATGCTCTTTTTCTTCCTTTTTTGAATATACTACAATACATTTGATTGGGCGTTTTCATCCTAGACAAGGGTGACATGACTAAAAAAAAACACACAGCTACGGACGACTTTGTTTAAATTCATAATGTTAATTACTAATTAACAGTTATGATGAAGTATAAAAACGTTTTATGCTTTATTATGTTTCGCAACAAAAGTATTAAAAATACATTCTGTAAATAATATAACTGAAAATAGTCAATTCATTTTCAAAATGTATGGTACATATTCTATACGCACGTTTTCAATTAAGTTCAAAGCAATGTGTGATAGATTTTCCGATAAAAAAAGTAAGTATCATTAGTTTATAATATACTGTCGTACCGGTACATTTTACAACATTACCATGAACATGAAATAATGATGGACTTCTTCGAGCGGCAATAAGTACCTGATAGATTACATGCCACGGTAAATTGTGTCACAAAAAGCTTATAATATATCAACATATATTTTGCAAAACAGAAACATAAATTATTTTCAAGAACAAATATTCGTATGCGAATGTCGGTTGCGTCCACTCATTCTGGCAACACAGGATTATTAATAAGGGTTATCAATATCGACAACCTTCAATAGTAAATTACTTGTAATTAGTAGATGATATCATTCAATACCAATTTAGTTCACAACTTTCAAACCCACATTATCAACAGTATCAAGAGGAAATAAAACCACGCACATAATGCGTCTGCTTTAATTCAAACTTTTGTTGTAAACATAAATAGGTTTTTTAGTATCAAACTATCCTGTGTGCTGGTTCAATACACGTTATCAACCGAATGTAACAATACAATTTTGTGGAGTGTTGTTAATTGTCATGTTTTTTCGAGATGTCACGGGTGCAATCCCCACGTTGTGATCTACTACTAAACACCACGTAACCTCTGAGCACTTACGCACTGAACTCGAGGAACCAGACGGAAAAAACACTTTGATTATAGGCGCATTTCTAAGAATTTGGCGTATGGCATTACATTTAGATATAATAAGAATAAACACTCAATAAAAAATGTTCTATTTCTTTACCTATCTAGACTTAACGGCGCACTACCTATGGTGATCCCACACATTTCTAGTGTTGTTGTCATGCAAACTGTGATGAGGTTCACATCCAAAGTAAATCACATTAGAATTGTAACTGAGTTAAACTAAAAGCTAGAGTAACATTGTCGTTTCCAATTATACCACAATTGCAATATATTACTTGGGTCTGTATTTCTGTAGACATAAGTCGATGTGACATGATACGAAAGACGTTTTCTCTGATTGCGATTGTTACTCCGCTGACCAACACGTTTTTCTATAATTTGAAGGATTGAGAAAACAAGCTTAATAAAAACAAATACAAATAAATATCATTAAATAAAGATATTTTTGCATTATAACAAGTGTATAATTTAGTATTTTGTTGAACTTTTTACAACAGTTTTATTTTGTCAATCATTGTATGTATCGCTATAGCAATCTTTTCGTATTGATATGAGTGAATTACAAGTACAACCGTTAAGTCTATACATATACTTAACGGTTGTACTTGTAATTCATAATATATATATATATAGGGAGAAAGGTGTGTAAACAACCAGATACACAGACATATACACAGACATACATATTCCCATTTGAGACTTCGGCGTGTGCAGAAACCCTATATATATATATAAATATATATATATATATGAATGTATAACTATTTGAACCTCTAATAATGTTTTTAACGCCATGCAAATAGCACACCTGTTTTCAAGAGTTTCGAAAAAGAGTTGCAGACGCTTTTTAATATTTCATATTTCATTTGATTTTGTCCGTTCAATGTTTGTGACTTTCCTTGTCGATAGGTATTGTGGGTCGAGGGCATCCAACTCTACACCGTACATTGTTTACAAGCAATATATACATATTATAACATATTTTATACATTTTACATTCAATAGCTTTTACATTACAATATAAACAATAATGTTATTTTTAATGAATTGATACATGTCCTCTTAAAGCCTTTATCATTACACCAGTTCCCATTCTTTACTTTTACGCAAATCGTTAAAATAGTTTATTTCATTTAGTACATGGCAGTGCAAGGACAGGTATCATTTTTCTGCTTTAAGAGTTAGTCTAGTTTTGTTCATATTACAATTATAATTGAACATTGTTATTAAAACAAGCAATAAATGGTAAATTTGTATTTCAATTGATGATTTAACGAACCGACATGTATAACATGTTTCTAACTCAGGGTTATATGTATGATTAATGGCGAAAATAATTGTTGTTCAACCTTTGAACGAACCCCTTTAATATTACAAAAAACATAAAACAATACCAATATTATTTACGTATCGATATTCCATATTAACTTGTATCCTTCGTAAAGGTCCTTGTTAACATATTTCTACACATATTTTACACGTATTTGTTTTCAATTAAATAAATGTGTTTTCCTTCATTGATGCATGCTGAATATCGATCCTTTCCCATATACGTATTTTATCTTCTGTCATGGAATTACGATCCATTGCCCCCAAATTGGCTTAATAATTAGCAATTAAAAACAACTAGTAAATATCGTAAAAGTTCAGCAATTGCAACGATATTTCGGACCGGAAACACACCAATGCCCATGTTTTAAAAGAACAAGAATACACTACAAGTACTGACGGAGCGTAGCGTCTCTAATTGTCGCCCTACGGCATGTCATATACGATTTTACAGTGCTATGGTCAAATGTCGCATACGTCAGTATTTCAAGATGAATTCCGATTCTCAGCGAAAATTAAAAATTACCATCGAATTAACAACAGACATCATAAAACAAGTATTATTTACTTAAATGCGTTTGTCTATCAACAATTGAGAATTCGTTTTCGATACAAACATTTTTTTTTTAATAATTTACGCAGTTTGTAACGGAAACAAAGCTGTTTGTAAAAAAAAAGTTTACCGCAAGAGGGACAAAAAATTCGCAAAATCATCGAAAACAGAAACAGACACACATGGTTGTATATGTTAGTGGATCTTTGTAGAATAAGATTGTCACTCAGTACAGTTTTCTGTAATGGCGTGTGAGTGAAATGGAAGATATTGAAATACTAATTAATATATATGAATACTTAAACTAAGTTAAATGCTTTAATAAATAATACTTAAGGAATAATAATCAATGACCAAGAAACAAAGAAAACTTTTTTTTTGCGGCCGATGTAACTTTTTGTTATGATGGATCAGCAACGTCCTTTAAATCACTAGTAGAAACCGTACATAACTTTTGACAAATATCAGGACTCTACCGTAATGAGAATTGGATTTTTGCAAAACTCAAACTTTGAATATTTCACAGAAAATACATTTATTTGGACATCTGAAGGGGCTTAAACTTTAGAAACGAATGTTTACAATCAGCAAAACTTAATATAGAAAATTCCGAAAATTAAAGAATTTGAAGCCTGCTTAAAACAGTGGCAACATAGAACACTCACCTTAATGGGAAAAGTTACTGTTATAAAAACGTTTGCATTACCAAAGTTAATATAACCATTTTCATTTCTCCCAAATGCAACAAAGCAAGTCATAGATTGAATAATAACAACTATGTTAAAATTTATTTGGGATGATAAACCTGACAAATTAAAAAGAAAAAGAATTAATCAATTTTTATGAACATGGAGCAATTAAACTTACAGACATTAATAATTTCTTGAACGCTATTAAAGCGAATAAGGTTTAACGATTCCTAGATAAAAACAATCATGAAAATGGAAACTTCTACTAAAAAAAAATCTCAAACATGTTGGTACCAGTCTAATATTTGAAAGCAAATTTAGATGAGGCTATAATTCACTACGTAAAAATAAAGAACGAAAATTATTGTTCACAAAGTAGCATTCCTACATCTAAACATGTCATATGGAATAACAAAGATATAAAAATAAATAACAAATTTATCTTTCTAGTAAACTGGTTTGACAATGGTATAAAAACAATTGGACATTTATATATGTACCAACAAAATACATATACGTTAAGTGAAAAACAATACTTATATAACATAATTCCACAGGAATTTTAAATAACTATTTACTAATATCTGCGATTCCCAAAGAATATAAAATATTATTGTATACACAAGGGATTAACGCATTAACAATGTCGGAAAAAAACTGTTGGTGATGTGATAGAGAATACCAAACAAATAAACAAAACACTGTATAATATACAGCTAAAAACACAAATTACAATTGATAACAGTACTGAAATGAAATGGAAAATTGCGATTGAATCTTACAGAAAATACATACTGGAGAATAATATATACAATCCCACTTAAGTCACCAATCGACACATATCCACGCAATTTTCAATGTAAGTTCTTATCTAGAATAGTACCAACAAATAACTTTCTAACAAAATGCGGACTGAAAGCCTGTAATTTGTGCGAGTTTTGCAAATCAAATATTGAAACAATGGACCATCTCTTTCGGGAATGCAATAACATTAAAGACTTATCGACCAAACTGAAACACGTTCTGAAAGGCGTGAACATTGAAGTAAAATTAAGCAAATAAATGGCCTTTCTTGGCCTTATCGACACAAAAGTATACAATCATGTTCTGAATGTTATACTCATTGTAATGAAAACATTTATAGTAAACAGTCAAATACAAATTGCATTCCAAATGTCAATATTTTTCTTAATTATCTTAAGATCAAAATACAGACAGAAGCAGACATTTCCCTTTTTAAAAACAAATATAAAACAAATAATCAAAAATGGATCCACTTCATACAATATTTTCAACGAACAGAACTTGGGATATTCTGTTGTAGTAAATATTGACTTTAATATAGGTGCCTATGCTCTAAACAATTAGAATTTAATTATGTTTAAAACGCCAACAACGAAGTACTAACATATACTGTATCAAACACTTTTTATTATGTATTGAACATATTTTTTTCAAAATGATATATATTTTTTCATATATGTTATATGTTATATTACCAATGTGTTATGTATGCAAATGTAAATGATGTTTATGTGAATGTGGTAAACATGGTAAAATAAGTGGAACAAAACAACACTTAAATGTGTATTTTTATTGTTGGTAATATTTCCAGCCCAAACCCCACCCCCACTCAGAAAATGCGCTTATAGTGTATTTTCCCCTTACTCCATAAATGAAACACATATTTTCCCCAAGACAAAAAAACCCGGGAAGTTATATTTTATGTGCCGTTTTGATATCTAACTAAATTGAAAAAAAAAATCATCGTCATATCATAGCAAGTTTCTTCGTGTTCAATGGTAAAATCGAGTCAGGGAATTGATCTTAATATGGTTCAACTGTTGACCATATTACGACGACGTTTCAGCAATGTTCAGGTTCCCAGGTAGGAATTATTACTAAAATGTTGGAATTTAAATCACATTTTCTTAAATGTCTCAGACAGGGGTAATGTTGACATAAGAATTATTATTTTTTTATTTTTTTTAAATGTCATTCGATGTTTTTTGTTAATTACAAAAAATGTACTTCTTGGAATAATCTTAAATAATCTTAAAATAATTATAATAGCAAAAATTGGAAATCGAACCCGGGACTTTTGTATGCAAAAGCGTTTGTTTTACATCTACACCAAAGAGGCATTTAATAACGAAAGTGTACACAATAAGGTGACATTACACGAAGTTCATAAGAGATTAAAAACCTTAAAAGTGTTTTATGGCTGCAAATTGAATACCTAATTAAATTGTCTCGTCTGTCTTTTCATCAAATTCATATGGTAAATTTAACATATGTCTGTGTCATACATTTGTCCAAAGAATGTTTGACAGCAATATAAATCACTGCTCACTTAATGAAATTCGTAAAGTTATTGTGGAGACGTAGGTTATACAAATTTGACAGATGCTGATAACTGACAATACAATTATGAAATTGTGAAGATTTGTGTGGTGTACCTTCACGCTGGCATATCACTAGATAAACATATAAACGATCATAAAGTGATTTCAAAGATACGTTGAAAAATGATAATTAAAGTTATGCCTTGATTAAGTTCTACTGATAATTGTTGTTTCCGGAACAGTAACGTAAGCGTTTGAAAAGCGTAATGAGCAGGAAAACGAACTCGAAGGCCATTTATTATGATAAATGGTACCCCTAAGTTTAGATGGTATTGTTCTAACACTAAGCGCTCCTGTAAATATATTTTCTATTGTGTGCATGATACTTACATGAAAAACGATCCAAATATACACAACGTTATAGAGAGGTTACTCCTTATAAAGTAAGCTTGTTGGCAACATGTATTGTACTACTAAACATTTACAGTATTGTATGGACTTTCTTCCATCGAAATATATCAAATGAAGTGTGTCCTTATGGTAAAGTGATTAACATTTAAATCCTTTACCACTTTTTTCTATGTTTACATACTAGAACACTAATTGTCCACTCATTATGAACATTACATTTGTTAAATCGAATTTAAACATAAAAGCATACGAGACAGATGCCGATAAAATGTTTGTATTAACAAACAGTGTTACACCTCCTATTCAAATAAATGACATCTCGGGTCCGAGTTCACGATAACGGGACCGCAAATCCTATCAGATGAGCTTTATTTGATAAATACCTTTATAGTGGTCATACATGAGATTGATTTTAAAAATACCGTTATAGTGGTCACCGATATGATTTTATAACAACGATTTATTTTGTCTGAACACGCCTTTATTAGCAGGAAACAATTGAAAGCGACACTTTGATTAAAGATTGTTAATAAACAAATGAGAAAGACACGTTGATTAACTATTGTTTTTTTAACCAAGACAACATGGTTAAGTAAAATAATATACAGGTTTTAGTGGTCAGAACCTTATCAAAGCATTTTAGTTCCAGCATAGGCCTTAATATGGTATATATCTTTAATGAGGCGATCTATATTCTGTTTTTATATGTTGACAGGCTGTGTTCGAAATGGATAAGTAGAAATGCTTATTTATTATGATACCTTATATGGCCATATCGAAACTACAAACATAATGGAAAACTGTGAAAGTGCTTGCATGGTTTATTTGAAATACGGATTCTTTATATGATATATTATATAGGTAATTAGTTTCTCATTGTTAGTTTTACTTCCGTAAATCGTCCTGTAAGGTAGACAGCCAAAAAGAGTCATTCATTTTCCATAGTTATGCACATAATTAACACAATTTCATCAAATCGTATTTGATTTTTGTGCATGAATTCATTTTCTTAATTGACAATTGTTCTTATTTCAAAGTCATGTTTGACTTAATAATAAAGAAGCGACAGATTTTCGCACTTAATGGATTATTGTAGTTGGTCTGTTGTTTTTTGCATTTATTTGCATTCAACAACAAATGCATTTGAGAACATCGAACTGATGTTTAGAACTTGGACCATATATACATTTATAAAAAATACTATGTTATAGAATAATTATCCATCTGCATATAGTTCACACAATAAAACAAGGTTTTTCCAAAAACAAGTCAACGTGTTTCGTTTCTGGAACCTGTTTCGTCCATCTGTCATTTCTCAAATATAACTTTAAGTACTTTTGACGTCAGAAACGTCAGTTATTTTTGCCTATGTTTATGTTTTTCGAACGGCGTCTAATATATTGCAGCCCATGTTTCATCTATTTCAATGACCCAATTTCACTTCCTTTATAATAGTATGCGTACAAACCAATCAATAAATTACAGAAATAAAATTGCTTGATTCGTAAAAATATATATATATTTGTTTTCGTTAATGAAAACCACATTTAAATTCATTTATTCACAATCATTTTAATATGATTTGGTATAACCTTACCCTTAACCTTAATGTATTTTTTTTTTAATACGTGTTACCAATAAAATGTTATTTTACATATGTTTAAAGGACGATGAATCTAAAAATTTAAAGTAATAACAAAAACTGCTTCATTAATATATTAACCAAACCATAAATCATTGGTACTCTTAGAAAGAGTAACGCTATTAATAATTTTACGTAAATCACGAGTTTGATATATATATCTGTCACTTTTTTCGCATTTGTTGACATTTGTTATACGTCGTCTTAAATAACTACCGCAGGTTATTGGCCTCAGTTGACGGATACATTGTTTCCTCATATATATGTCACAACCATGTGTGTTTGCTTGTTGTATGTTACGGACGGCCAGTATTACCTTTTTTCATATAAAATAACAGCTGTCTTGGCCATGAAAAGTTTAAAAAAAAAATATAAAAAAATAGGCATTATATTGTAATAATTTGGTCATATATATAAAAAACCTTAATGTTTGGAAACTTGTGTCGTCCCACCGATGATGTACATATGAGTACCTCAAGAACTTCGGCATTTTTGATCATTTCAACCAAAGTTCTAGAACGTGTTGATAACAATAATCAAACTGTGTCGTTAAAAGTTTATGTTGCTTCAATTTAAGACAGTCACATTGTACCCTATTTTAACGGAGTTGTTATAACGCATCACCATTATAATAAATACTTGTTCACTTCAATATATATATATGTGTGTGTGTGTGTGTGTGTGTGTGTGTGTGTGTGTGTGTGTTTTAATTTTACTTATCTAACGCAATCCGCATACAAGCATATAGAAGTTGGTAAAGTATTACACTTTTGCACTAGGTTACGCTATATCTCGTCTAAAAAACAACCTCCCTGATTAATAGTATCTGTCACCCATCAGACAACCACCAATTCATCCGCTTTGAACAAATTAAGTTTCGTTATAATTAATATAAGCGTTAAATGAGCAATAAATTGGAGGTCTTTGAGCACAAACACACATGAATGAATTAATTATTTCGTGTTTTTTTTCAAGTCAATAATTTATCATCGCATATCCATGAAGCGAGAAAAAGATGATACTGATTGATAGCTGTCCTGTAATTGGGGATGATTGGTGTACATCAGCCTTTGCAATTTTAAAATGAATAATATAACTTAAGGCCGTATTAATAAATGCTTTTTAAATTCATTTTTTGTTCGGAAAAGCTTTGGTTACTTTGACCTTACTTTCTGACAATAATGCACGCGTCGAGAAAATTGAACGCCAATGCATTTGTCATTGGTTCTAAATTCAGGGTAAACTTAAAGCAATTGTTAAATGTATACCAATAATTGTTGACTACGTAGAGGAAATCACATAAACAAACGATTTCATTTTCTACTTATTAAAACAAAGTCTACTTCTCCAGACTGAACATAATTATGCAATTCAAGCAATGTAAACAGTTGAGTTGTCTTTATTTCATAGGCATATGAAATTAACTGACCTTTCGAAAAGCTATTATCTTGGTGTTTCTCATTTATATGTGCGCGTTCAAAGTTAATCTGGAGCAGTTTTTGTATTCTGTGTTAAGATATCCGTGTCATCGAGGAAGCCAATGTTTTCAAAAAGCATTTTATACTCAATTGTTTTTAATACTTGTCTATGTACTTATTGACAATGGAGACATGTTTTTCGGTTTAATATAACGTCTACTAAAGCGATGTAGCACATGACTAGATTTTTCCAAATATACTCGAATACTGTTATGTGTTTATTAGGGTAAAACCCATGCATTAAAATATAACTTGCACTTCTTCTCCGTTTCAGAATAATCATATTTCACTTTTTTCCTCAAATATACGTTAAATGTTTTGCTTATTCCTGCTATTTGATTACATATTTTGAACGTCGTCTTGAATTTGCTAAACGCCGGTTACTAAGTAAAATGCATAACAAGTTGGGCTCATATAGTTAGCAGTCATGATAAGTCTATCAGAATCAACGTACTTTGCTTTGAAAGTATAGTATAAGTTAATTTGTATATAATAAAGAAATAAGTACTTTCACTTAAATTCTTTTCCTTTTGTAGCAATATTTAGTTGATGGTTTAACAAAGGAAACTAGTCTCGTTCATCCAGTAACGTTTGTTGACAAAAAACACCCATATCTTATTTACCTGTTCTAACATTGTGTGCATATATAGTTTCAGAATTAAATAAAAATGGCCATTTGCCTCTGACTGAATACATGAAAGCGTGCATAAATGAAATTATTGTTCTCAGTGAACGGATGTGTACTGCACAAAAAGCGTAACTCATGCAACCCTAATTTTATAGGTATTGTCTTTTTTTTAATCTTTGAACTTACATATCTGTAAAACCTATTAGAGTTATCCATGTGAAACTGCGTGGATATGTAGATTTTAATAAGTGGGCATGGTCTATTCAAGTACCATTACACTTTCGCCCCTAGTGAAAGAGTTATTGTGATTTGATATTTCTTGCAAAAACATTGTGTTCATACCATATCTAGCAAACTATAAGGGGTACAAACTTAAACCTTAAATCTCATTCATGGGATGTGCAGTGCACAAGAAGGAAACTGTCCTATTTATAGTTATTTACTTTTGCTAATATTTGTATAAAACTTTGTCCGGGCATATCTCAGAAGGTAATAAGAAGTATCAAGTTCAAACTGAATAGGTAGATAGACTGTGAAGTGCACAATAACCATTAGTCTTGTTTCTCTGATTTTAGAATTATTGTCCTTCGTTATATTTTGTACTTATAAATTCCCTGGACCATGTCTCAAAATAAAGTATTATCGACTTGCAACTTCAAAGGTAGGTAGATCATTGAAAAGAAAGGGTCGTGCGAAGCAAATAAAACATACCTTGCTTATCTACTTTTAGAGTTATTGCCAATGGTGATTTAGTGTACTTCCATATTGTCTAGATCTTACCTGGAAACTATTAGTGGTATCAACTTGAAACTTGATAGCAAGGTTAATCTCAATGAGTGAAGTTCACAAGAACCATACATCATGCTCACTAATTTTAGATGAATTGCCCTTTGTTAATTTGAAGTAGGCCTACTTAACTTTTTCTGGCGAATATCTCGCAAAGCAAAAGTGGTAACACTTTGAAAATTAATAGGTAGCTAGATCTTATTATGAGGATGCGCAGTGCACAAGAACTATACATATAGCTCTCATATTTTGAGAATTTTAGTTTTTTGTTAATTTATTTACATTTATCTTGCAAATTTTACGACGTGTCAATGTGGCTTTTCATATATGTATGTATATGCATCTTAGTGATGGATATAGATACATCTGAATGATGGGATTGCAGTACAAATAAGCCATAAATCCTGCTTTCAGTAATTACTCATACGAGTGTTCATGCTGAAATTTTGTTCATGGCATTCTCGACTCTATTACTAACGAACATTCGTAGATGTGATTCTGGCATTGTTGGGAAACCAGTTCTTAAAAATGAACTATTCGTGCCATCTGAAAACGTGACATGCGGAGAGTATTTCAGAAACGACAGTGACAGTTCTAGTTAATTCCTAATTAAGCAACCAGATCTTATCAAAACTTGCTACAAAATATAATTGACATAAAACCTGAGAGCATGATTTATATTAATTGAATGTGATATTCGACGTTATTAATGCACATTTCAGTTCAACAAGTGTAGCATTTACATTTATAAATCACCCTGTTGTAAAATGTCAATCTTTATTGGGATATTGAAAGTCATGTTCATGTGTGTAAAGTCAGCCAATGTACCCTATTTACCTGATACATATCGAAGCATGTCCGTTTAAATATCATGATAAAATGTTCAACAGATGTAGCCGATATACCATTTATCACTTAAACACCACAGTTACAGAATTAGATACATATCATGATTATCAAAACGTCACGTGCACGTGACCATTAATCAGATTTTTAAAGCAAATTAAAGCCACACACCTTATTTGGCATAGTAAATTTATGTATAAATAAGAAACATATTTTATATATGCCAATTAGAGTATATCTGGGGGTAACAAGGTAGAAATCCGTCCTTTTTCCGCTTTAAAACATAAAAAAATTCGTGTACCATCCCAGCTAGTCTTGGAAAGGCAAATTATTATGCAGTGCATGAAACTACATGCTCTTTTTATAAATGTGGTATACAATAATGTTCATATGGAGAGTTTTTTTTTACTCAAAACATATAACAATAATACGTTATACAAACTGTTTTCACCGTTGATCATTATCGTTAGCAAGAGTGTGCTCGAGGAAACACATTAATATGGTGTTGTACTGTAACTTGAAACATTGATGTGGTGGACTTGATCATCATTCTTCGTGTTATATCATTCTTTGCTGACGGAAAGTCAATATTTGTTTCGCTATCTTTGATCACGATGTTTCGTATGCGTAACGATTCCTTGCAAAACACCGAGCTGACTTCAATGTTTGTCTTTCATAACGATTTGACAACATGCCAAATACGTTTGACAGAACCTCGCGCTCTGGATAATAGTACAGTCTCGTATTACCAAAATAGCAGACACAATTAAAGTAAAGTGGCAGAACAAGACAGATTACCGGTTTCGTTTAGCTTGTATCAATTTATTATTATTGTAGCGTGTTCACCTTTTTGGTTGAGAAATATTAGGCTAGCATTTAAAAAAAAATCATAATAATATGTTTAGGTGTCGAACATCATATCCAATTCACCTCAAATACCGTTCACCGTTGATAATTGTCGAGGGAACACAGTTTTATGTTGTTGATTTGTAACTTGAAACATCGCTGTGGTGGACTTGACCATCATTCATGTGTTATCATCCATGGCTGACGGAAAGTCAATATTTGTTTCGCCACTCATACATCACGATGTTTTGATGCGTACAGATTCCTTATATAATAACGAGCGAACTTCAGTTTTTGTCTTTCATAACGATTTGAAAACATGCCAAATACGTTTGAAAGAACCTCACATTCTGGATAATAGTACAGTTTTGTGTTACAAGGATAGCAGACACGATTCCAGTATAAATGCAAAATAATACAGATTACCGATTTCGTTACACATGAATCAATAATTGTATATTTCATTTTAACCGTGTTGGATGTGAAATCTTAGGCTAGAATTGCCAAACAATTTCATATTGATATATTAAGGTTAACATAGCATGTGCATAGTTTAACTGTTGAGCGAAATATGTTATTTATTGGAATATTTGCCACAGCTTTAAGCCACATTATAAACCGATTTAATATCAAAATCATAAACAATTTATTTCAAATAAATCATAAAAAACACATAGTTAGGAAAGGCTGTGCAAATTATTCATACTTATTCAATATAGACATTTTAAGCCGAACGAGAAATGGGAAGTTTTTCTCCTGAAACAGCACAATAATAGCTTTTATATTCGTACAGGTAAAGTTTGCTATAATGAAATCAATCGAAATATGCATGTCGTCAACATGTATATGATCGCTTTCATCATTAAAAGTTTCAATTGTTTCATATATGGAAACTCGATCCTGGTCACGAACGTGTTTCACCAGTTTAAAGACACCTTAATGTTAACATGTTATGCTGATGTAATAGTAACAATATTTGTTTAACATTATGAGTGCTTTTCATTATTCGTTTAGCATGATGCAACACATAGTTTGTGAAAAAGATTTTGTATATGTTAACATGGAATCAAATCACATATTTACGTCATGAACATTTGGTCGTTAGGAAAACGCTATTTATATTTTTCTAAAAAAAACAAACTCGTCAAATTCAATTGAGATCGTATAAAGATATTTGTAAACTAGGATTCAATAACGTCCCATATTAAGGTGTAATATATGGTTCATGCTTGGAGTAACGAGCTCTATCAAGGTGTGTGACTATATTGAAGATAATGCAATATATTGTAATGCATTATACGATATTATGTCAAATCCATTCCCACTCTTCTTGTTTTGAACATTACAAATTGTTAGCACACATAAATGGTGTTTNAAGTAGGCCTACTTAACTTTTTCTGGCGAATATCTCGCAAAGCAAAAGTGGTAACACTTTGAAAATTAATAGGTAGCTAGATCTTATTATGAGGATGCGCAGTGCACAAGAAGTATACATATAGCTCTCATATTTTGAGAATTTTTGTTTTTTGTTAATTTATTTACATTTATCTTGCAAACTTTACGACGTGAGAAAATGTGGTTTTTAATATATGTATGTATATGCATCTGAGTGATGGATATAGATACATCTGAATGATGGGATTGCAGTGAAAATAAGCCATAAATCCTGCTTTCAGTAATTACTCATACGAGTTTTCATGCTGAATTTTTGTTCATGGCATTCTCGACTCTATTACTTACGAACCTCCGTAGATGTGATTCTGGCATTGTTGGGAAACCAGTTCTTAAAAATAAACTATTCGTGCCATCTGAAAACGTGACATGCGGAGAGTATTTCAGAAACGACAGTGACAGTTCTAGTTAAATCCTAATTAAGCAACCAGATCTTATCAAAACTTGCTACAAAATATAATTGACATAAAACCTGAGCGCATGATTTTTATTAATTGAATGTGATATTCGACGTTATTAATGCACATTTCAGTGCAACAAATGTAGCATTTACATCAATAAATCACCCTGTTGTAAAATGTCAATCTTTATTGGGATATTGAAAGTCATGTTCATATGTGTAAAGATAGCCAATGTACCCTATTTAGCTGATATACATCGAAGCATGTCCGTTTAAATATCATGATAAAATGTTCAGCAGATGTAGCCAATATACCATTTATCACTTAAACACCACAGTTACAGAATTAGATACATATCATGATTATCAAAACGTCACGTGCACGTGACCATTAATCCGATGTTTTTGATCATTTAGCAAATAAAAGCCAAACACCTTATTTGGCATAGTAAATTTAAGTATAAATAAGAAACATGTTTTATATATGCCAATTAGAGTAGATCTGGGGGTTACAAGGTAGAAATCCGTATTTTTTCCTCTTTAAAACTTAAAAATAATCGCGTTTGTTGAAATGGACGTATACGTCTAGAAATCCTACTTTCGGGTTTAAAAGCGGTACCGTTTGAAAAATGATAGATTACTTGCTAACTAGGCTATAGATTTTATTTTATCTATGCCAATTAGTATTTATCTTGTGGTTACAAGGTAGCAATCCGTCTTTTTGCGCTTTAAAACTTAAAAATAATCGCGTTTGTCGAAATTTATAGAAATCCTACTTTCGGTTTTAAAAGCCGATTTTTCGTTGAAAAATAATAAATTACTTGCTTACTAGGCTATAGATTTAATGAACATTTTGCACACTTTGAAATTGCATCTATATGCATTGATTTACATGAACTTCATTTCAAGGTGTGTGGCTTTAAGCGTTTTTTATTACATGTTTAATATCCAGTGCATCTATTTCAGTATCCTTAAATTCCAAACAAACGTTTTACCGGCATATGGACTAAAACGTGCTTGTAGAGGTCACAACCAGCTAACATGCTGAAATATTCACGTGCAGTCTAAATTCGTCATTAATAACTTTTAGCTGTCTTATTAACGTTTTAAAGACCAATGCCCATGTTTCAGTGGCCCAACGTCCTTAAATAAGATGTGTCGCGGATAATAGACTAAACATTGGACCAGTGTTCGGAACTTTCGGGTCAATGAAACATTGGCATTGTACCTTAATCAATGATAAAGCGTTGATTAAATGGCCACGTACGAGTGACGAAAATATATGTGATTCTATCAACGTGGTATGCACGTGTACGTGTCTGATTGTTAAGGTTATGAATACTGAAACACCGTTTATTTTATTAGGAGAGAAATTCGTGTACCATCCCAGCTAGTCTTGGAAAGGCAAATTATTATGCAGTGCATGAAACTACATACTCTATTTATAAATGTGGTATAGCACAATGTTCATATGGAGAGGTTTTTTCTCAAAACATATAACAATAATACGTTTCACAAACTGTTTTCACCGTTGAGCATTATCGTTAGCAAGAGTGTGCTCAAGGAAACACATTAATATGGTGTTGTACTGTAACTCGAAACATTGATGTGGTGGACTTGATCATCATTCTTCGTGTTATATCATCCTTTGCTGACGGAAAGTCAATATTTGTTTCGCCTTTCTTTCATCACGATGTTTCGTATGCGTAAAGATTCCTTGTAGAACGCCGAGCTGACTTCAATGTTTGTCTTTCATAGCGATTTTACAACATGCCAAATACGTTTGACAGAACCTCGCGCTCTGAATAATAGTACTGTCTCGTGTTACAAAAAAAAGCAGACACAATAAAAGTTAAGTGGCAGAACAAGACAGATTACCGGTTTCGTTGAGCTTGTATCAATTATTTATTGTAGCGTGTTCACCTTTTTGGTCGAGAAATATTAGGCTAGCATTTAAAAAGAAATTCATAATAATATGTTTAGGTATCGAAACATCATATCCAATTTACCTCAAATACCGTTCACCGTTGACAAGTGTCGAGGGAACACAGTATTATGTTGTTGATTTGTAACTTGAAACATCGCTGTGGTGGACTTGACCATCATTCATGTGTTATCAACCATGGCTGACGGAAAGTCAATATTTGTTTCGCCACTCATACATCACGATGTTTCGTAAGCGTACAGATTCCTTGTATAATAACGAGCGGACTTCAGTGTTTGTCTTTCATAACGATTTGGAAACATGCCAAATACGTTTGAAAGAGCCTCACATTCTGGATAATAGTACAGTCTAGTGTTACAAGGATAGCAGACGCGATTCCAGTATAATTGCAGAACCATACAGATTACCGATTTCGTGAATCAATAATTGTGTATTTCATTTTTACTGTGTTGGATGTGAAAACTTAGGCTAGAATTGCCAAACAATTTCATATTGATATATTAAGGTGAACATAGCATGTGCATAGTTAAACTGTTGAGCGAAATATGTTATTTATTGGAATATTTGCCACAGCTTAAAGCCACATTAAATACCGAATTAATATCAAAATCATAACCAATTTACTTCAAATAAATCATTTAAAACACATAGTTAGGAAAGGCTGTGCAAATTATTCATTCTTATTCCATAAAGACATTTTAAGCCGAACGAGAAATGGAAAGTTTTTCTCCTGAAACAGCACAATACTAGCTTTTATATTCGTACAGGTAAAGTTTGCTATAATGAAATCAATCGAAATATGCATGTCGTCAACATTTATATGATCGCTTAAATCATTAAAGTTTCAATTGTTACATATATGGAAACTCGATCTTGGTCACGAACGTGTTTCATCAGTTTAAAGACACCTTAATGTTAACATCTAATGCTGATGTAATAGTAATAATATTTGTTTAACATTATGAGTGCTTTTCATTATTTGTTTAGCATGATGCAATACATAGCTTGTGAAAAAGATTTTTTATATGTTAACATGGAATCAAATCACCTATTTATGTCATGAACATTTCGTCGTTAGGAAAAAGCTATTTATTATATTTTTCTAAAAAAACAAACTCGTCTAGTTCAATCGAATTCGTATAAAGAAAGTTGTAAACTAGGATGTAATAACGTCCCATATAAAGGTGTAATATATGGTTCATGCTTGGAGTAACGAGCTCTATCAAGGTGTGTGACAATATTGAAGATAATGCAATATATTGTAATGCATTATAAGATATTATGTCAAATCCATTTCCCCTCTGCTTGTTTTGAACATTACAAACTGCTAGCACACATAAATGGTGTGTATAAACAATGCAGAATAATTTGACGTTAGCGAAGACGTCAGGGTTGCTACAATAACGTGTAATTAACGCTCTATCAAGACTGTATCGCGTCGTCAGTGCTCTACGCTGAATTAATAATTAATAACCCAGCTTAAGTGTTGATTGTTATAATGTTATTTAGCGGTAAAAAAGCACGTTATAAACCAACAATAACAGAACATGTGCATTACAAATCCATAATATACAATATAAATAAGAAATTAAGCAATAGCTAATTTCAAAGCTTAGAATGTTATGAACCTCTCATAAATTGTCCACGTGGCATAACACATTTTGAGAATTTATATTCTTATAAAACCTTTGTTATTTGGTTTTCGCTGAAACATGAACGCATTTATCAACTGGTCCCTAAATTGGATAAGTAATATCCTGTGTAATATCATTTATATCAAACTGAATAAATTTATGGCATATACATACAGGCAAATATGATTTTTGAATACATCAGTGTCATTTTGCCCGTTTAGTTTGTTTAATTTAAAGTCCCTAATACTGAGGTTTGGTAATTTTATTAATTAATATATATAGGATCTGACATGAGTTGTCATATCATACCATATGTTATTAAACGAGTTCAGGAATTTTGTTAGTAAGCGAGCCTTTGTCGAGCTTACTAACGAATTTCCTGGACGAGTTTAATAAAATATGGTATGATATGACAACGAGTGTCAAATCGTTTTATCACCTGCTTTTAAACTATATAAAATACATCTTAATTGACCAAATAAATGCTGATAGATCTAAAATTTGTTTACTATCGCGACGTCATTTAATGTTGACGACGTCTTTTCACCAAAATAAAGCCAAGCGATTGGTTAGTTATTGATTATGTATCCAATGAAAACGCTTAAAAATGTTGTATTACTCATGTGTAATATAAAAACATACGTAATGTCTGTATTACATTGAAAAGAAGGTATAGCATGTGATAAATTTCGAGTTTTGAATTGTTGACAGTGTTTAAAGCGTACTTGTATCATGTGGAGAATGTTGTTAAGTCTGACGCATTCATTAATAATCTTTGTTGTTATACACTTTTCGTGCCATATATCATATATGCCATTAAATGCAATTCACACTTATGTAATGAATTACCATCAAAGAAAACACATAGCCCACACTCAACCGGTGCAAGACGTACGGTTGCTTTGGTAACGAATTATGAAGCATTCAGCCAACGCCATCTGATGCTATTAACTGATAAGTAAGCGTTATACATATAATGTTTGTCATTATCATAGGTGAACTGTTTTTTGTCATGTTGATAATAAAGCTGTTCTTTTTGCATAATATTTAACAAAATACCGTTCAGACGAATGTACGAAGAAAACAATAAATTTAAAAAAAAATCAACTATAGTATAGTAAAGTTAAGGTGGCATTACAATTGTTAAACAACTGTAATGTCAATTTTTTTCTCATCTGTCAAACTATACACAATTTCACGGTAGTTGAATGTGTAATTTAAAACGAAATACAGTCGAACATGTGCATGTAACATAAACATGTTCGTGTAACATGATTCAAACGTTGCAGCTGCCAAATGTGTTTAATAAAAAATAAATGGCCTTTTGAACAAACGTTTTCGTTCGAATACCAGAACATTTTGTTGTTAATTTTTACGAATTTTAATTATCTTTTTTTTTAAGTTCACGAATAACTACACTATATCCTTTTCAAATTTGATAATGAAACTGATATGATATACGTCAATGAAAATAACTTTTCATGTTGTTTTTAGGGTCTTTTTGAAATGGGATAACGTAAAAATAGAGTCAAGCACATTAGCAAAAATATAATACTATAAAGATACACATTCAATGTTCACACAAAACTAAATCTTAATAATAA
Organism: Dreissena rostriformis; assembly: GCA_007657795.1. Taxonomy (NCBI): domain Eukaryota; kingdom Metazoa; phylum Mollusca; class Bivalvia; order Myida; family Dreissenidae; genus Dreissena; species Dreissena rostriformis. The sequence goes on along the minus strand of VMBQ01001826.1, from coordinate 65,566 downwards.
AAATATCGATTTAACACGTTGGAACTCACACCTACGATATTAAAGTTGGAGTGACGGGCATTATACCAGTAGACTGATTGCCTTTCAATAGTATGCATGTAGAAACTACTGATGCATTGAAAACCGAACTGCTTAAATCTATGAAATAACATTATGTATTTTCTACCTGATACATCGAGTTATAAAAATCACTAGAGCTAGCCGAGGATATACATTTGCTGTCAATCACCTTAAATCATTTACTCTTTGACCATCACAACCGAGTGTGAATGTAAGAAACAATTCAAGAGTTTAAGGCAGGCTTTATGTAAAATAGTCCAGGTCTAGGCATAGGTAAAAGGGAGTCTACCGTAAATTTCATTGTTTAGTTGCCCTCACAAGACACTCTGCACTTGGACACAATGACAAGAATATTAAGAAAACCGAACAAAAATTTACACGTAAAATATTAGAGCTAAGAAATAAATAAATGGAAAGATTCCATACAACAGGTCGTGTGTTTTTAGAAAAAAAGAATAAGTTTCTCATCCCTGTATATTATTGGGGTGAATAGATTTAACCTTAGATAAGTGAGTTAGTTATATAAGATATTTACGAAAGCCACTAAATTAAAAACGGAATTCAATTTATGAAAACTAAAGTCTTTTTTTTTCTCAATTTTACCAGGCTAAGAAACCAAATTGAGCAACGGTGATAATTCTAGTGATGTGGTACCCGAACTATCTTCACCTAATTGCTTTTTCGTGAGTCCCTCGATGCAAACATATTGTCCAATTATTATTTGTGAACTTTGGAAGCGCCGACGTCTGTAACTTAGTATCCGTCTGTGACTCTTATTCTATTCGAACTGTTTATTGACGCCTCTTCATACAAGTTTAAAATTACACGTAATTTCATGTGTTTAGTCTTCCTTTGAATAACATATTGTCAAGAGCGTATGTGTGCCAAAGTGTTGTAAACTTTACCAAATAGTTTCCGTCCATTTAATTAGTTGTGCTTTGTGAAAAAAAGGTTTAATAAAATATGCGTAAAAGTTTTGTCCCAAATAAAGACACGTTCCGCTTTTATTATGGTATTTTTCGTTTAAAGAATGTTTCTTCTTAGCAGCAATCCAGTTAAGGCGAAAAGTGTAGTCCCTGATTAGCCTATTCGGACTGCACAGGCTTATCTGGGACAACACTTTACGCACATGCATTAAACCCCTTTATACAGAGAGAGGCTCGTATATTTAATGTTATAATTACAAGAACATGATAACAATTGTACTTCTACTTGCAAATTGTATGTTTTTTTAATTATTCTGTATAAGCAATTGCATTTCATAACTATCGATCTCAGAGTGGGGTTATCCTTTACATACTATATATTATAAGAAGCATATTGTTTCCGATTTATTTTTATTAATATACATCTACTGCTTCTCCTTATAGTCTATAAACCATGACGTTGACCGCGTTTAGACATATTTTAGTTTAAAAATAAACTAGTTTAAATGTTATTCTTATCTTTTAATTCACAGATGTATTTCCAAGTGGTTAAACGTCTCACATTGTACGTCAATAAAAATGTACACGAAAAGCAAAACTATATGAATTTGCGTACGAATTTGATATTTACAACAAAAATCGCTTTCTGATTTATATGAGTAGTATCTGAATAGAAAGTGTACGCACAAAGGTACCATGAATTGATGGATAATGGATGTTTAGTTAATGTACTTAAACTAGAACGTAATATTAAACACTTCCGAAAAGCCACTTTCTGTTTATATATATCGTTTTGCGTGTGTTCCAGAAAATGCATAAAACAAGTTCTAGACAGTAAATATGATTCCCGAAATGATGCCAATACGTGTTATATTATGCGTCATCAGCACCCCCTGTACGTCGATAATCCAAACTGAGTTGCATAATTCAAACCGAAGAAAAAATTGTCGGCCAAAAAGGTAGGTGATTATTTTATCATTTCTGTTAATTTAGTAACTATAAGGACGTAATTGTTCTTCACATGTGATAATGAATGTCTGAAACAGACATGCGTTTTGAGTTTTGCAATGATTTAATAGTTTTCTAGTAAAAACGATAAATTTGTCTTCGGAAAATGCTAATGTTCATGAAATGCGACCTATGTGTTGAATTATTTACACGTTAATTGACAAAAGAGCGAACGAAACTGTAACAGAGATATGCCAAATTATATCATGAATGTCCTTTAAAATTTTACTTTTAACACCTAGTGTGTTTCTGTGTTAAAATCATGTGTTTGCAGGACGGGTATAAAAGTTTATGGATAAATCCAAACTGATATGAACATTTCTGTGGATAATAACCGAACTCAAAATAGTTTGGAATTATCCATATACTAGTTAGATCATTATCCAATTTGTATATTCTTGTCCCAAACCAATACGAATATATTGCGTTTTCGAGCATTTACGCCAATTCAATTTTGTNCTGATTAGCCTATTCGGACTGCACAGGCTTATCTGGGACAACACTTTACGCACATGCATTAAACCCCTTTATACAGAGAGAGGCTCGTATATTTAATGTTATAATTACAAGAACATGATAACAATTGTACTTCTACTTGCAAATTGTATGTTTTTTTAATTATTCTGTATAAGCAATTGCATTTCATAACTATCGATCTCAGAGTGGGGTTATCCTTTACATACTATATATTATAAGAAGCATATTGTTTCCGATTTATTTTTATTAGTATACATCTACTGCTTCTCCTTATAGTCTATAAATCATGACGTTGACCGCGTTTAGACATATTTTAGTTTAAAAATAAACTAGTTTAAACGTTATTCTTATCTTTTAATTCACAGATGTATTTCCAAGTGGTTAAACGCCTCACATTGTACGTCAATAAAAATTTACACGAAAAAGCAAAACTATATGAATTGGCGTACGAATTTGATATTTACAACAAAAATCGCTTTCTGATTTATATGAGTAGTATCCGAATAGAAAGTGTACGCACAAAGGTACCATGAATTGATGGATAATAGATGTTTAGTTAATGTACTTAAACTAGAACGTGATATTAAACACTTCCGAAAAGCCACTTTCTGTTTATATATATCGTTTTGCGGGGGTTCCAGAAAATGCATAAAACAAGTTCTAGACAGTAAATATGATTCCCGAAATGATGCCAATACGTGTTTTATTATGCGTCATCAGTGACATATCCACTGTGCCACTGTATAAGTGTTCTTATTATGGTCATTGTAAATACCAGCAATGTGTAGCAGTATGTTAAGTAGACAAACAGTTTGTCAGTGTGAAGGCCAAACATTGTGTTGTGGTCTCTACATTATTCAAACAGCGAATGTACGTCATCGATTTCAGGATTAAAATGTTGCAATGTAAAAATATTTTATTCTTAATAAATTCAAAAAGGTTATTGATTTTTAATTTGTGTCTCAATATCTCCAATGACGTTTTAACGCCGATATTTAGTAATTGTTTACCTTGTCAAATAAAATGTTATATTACGTATAAAATATTTTTCCAATCTTCAATTTGTTTTACACGCATATAAAAATCGTCTCCTTGAACACACAAATGGCATGATCTAAAATGATTTGCGACCGAGTTTATTGCTTTTTCGACATACGTCTCTATCCTTAAGTTTTCAATGTCAAAATAATTAGGTTTTTAATAACTTTTTGATGGTGGTAAAATGACTTATTCACATGAAAAGCTTTAAACATCGCCTTTTTAGTATAAATATAAACATATATTTACTTTTATGTGAGTTGAATATGAGACTGAACTTTATTACTTTAACGCAAAATGGCCGATGGTTATAGCCACATCGCATATAATTTCGCATTTTTCATTATTTCTCAACAGGTTTTTAAATGAAATATTATACTTCAAACAAACAGCGTTATCGACGTATTTCCTCTCATTTAGATTGTTACTAAAAAAAACTTGTCGGAAACGGCATAACAATCATCTTTAAAATCTGGGAAACTTAAGTCCAAATAATTAGCATTGTTTTACACAAACCAGACAACTGGTTTTGAAAAATATTTATAATCTATAAACTTAGACGTGCATAGTTACATATAGTTTACAACTGGAACACAGCTAAAATGCACATACATTTATTTGTGTAAACCAATAATATAATATTTCGTATAATGCATATTGTTTTTACTGGTATTCAATTTGTTTGTAGTCCTTGCAACAGTGTATTTTATGTATGAATATATTCAACTACAATTTTAACGTGAATGAAGAAACGCAAGAGGGAGTCATTATACTAGTTTCCTTCGTATTTTATCACGCTCACTTTATGGCAGGAGAATTAAACACTAAATGAATTAATGCAGACAAACATTCGTTGGAAGACATATACGCATAACTCTGCGTAACCTTTGTTAAAAATGTAGGGCTATGACTTTATATATTTTGTCACAGGGTCATTGTATTCTGATTTATTGTCGTTTATTTCATAAGCCCATTATTCAACTCCGGGAAACACTTACATTTTGAAAAATTAACACGTGCAACACATGCTTTCTTCCTTAACAAACTTAATAAGCCTTCACGCATCGGAAAGTTGTTGCAAACAATTTAAACCCGTACGGATAATAATGATGTTAATGATGTTAATGATTTATATTACTAGTTTGCATTTTTTACTTGAAAGTTTACTTACGTTTCAAACTTTTATATACTAACATAACTTACTGAAAATGGTCTTAGAAAGTAATAGGCGTAATTTTGCATCTTTTTATTCTGATACACCATATATTTCAAAATCTTTTCAATCGAATCCTGAGTGTGTGTTGCAAAGAGACAACACACAAATATGTAAAGTTTCTCAGAATGTAATTTGGAACGTTTACTTATCGTATTGTTTTAGATAATCCATACATACTGTATGAGCATTAATTGGATCATACCATTACATTTCTGAATATAATGCCACTTTCAGTTTGATAATGTTGCATATACAATCCACTTCTTCCAACAGTTATTGCTCAGGCACATTGTTATAGCATAAGATACAACTCATTTGCAATGTTTATGTTTAGTTCTTATTCATCTGAGTTCTATGACCGGCATTTATGCTCTGTGTATGAAGTATCTCATTTTGTTTATTGAGATTACATTAGCCTTCCAAATTTGATTTTTATTTTCAGTTCGGAGACAAACAAGACAAAGCAACAATCCAAGAATACAAAGACGTCGAAATACAATTATGCAGAATCCAAGAATGCTACGCGGTACGTTGAAATCTACGTGGCCTTTTATTATGCGAATGGACTTAACACTTTAAACGTGTTCAAGAAACCGATTTTTTACATTTACCAAGGTCAGCCGGTCTGTTATTTTTTATTTTTTTTTTCTAGTGGAATGGTCACATAATTCTACATATATTAAAAATTACATGAAAGATTTACAACTCACACTTTATACAGGTGTTTTGACACGTACTTATGAACGATGTAGCATCTATGTTATTATGTGATAGCTCGTTCATAAACAGTATATCGTTTATCTTAAATACACATTTCAGAAAAGTGTTGACACAAGTGCCTGTTCCAATATATACTTGGTATGTATAGCAAGTTCCATGCAGAGGTAAGAGGTGCTCACGTGCGATTGCGATTATTCTTTATCCGGCGTCCGTCGCGCGCGTCGTGCGGTGTGTTCTGCGTCGTCAACTTTTAGTTTGTTACTAATCTAGGCCACATTTTGTATCCAATAGTTATGTCATTTGTTCAGAATGTTCATCTTAACAAATATATAGGCCGAGTTAAATTCTGGGTCACGTGCATCAACACACTAGGTCACCAGATTTAATATTTGTGACCGCTCTTTAGGCTACAGTTATGACTCAAACTTTATGAAAGTTCATCAGAATGCTGACCTTAACAATATCTATATATAGTTTAAAATAATGTCTTGAACTATGATACCAGGTCAAATCTTTAAAAAAAATATCACCACTATTAAGGCCATACTTATGATGACATTTTAATTAAACTTTTCCAGAATGTTTATCGTTACAAAATACTTGGTTGCTAGGTCAAGTAAAACAAATGGTAACATTAACGACTATATATAAAGCCCCGTTAACATTCAAACTGAACGCATATTCGTAAAAGATTTCTTAAAATAAAGTTATACCATAAACCATCAGTGCTCCTTAAAGCAATAGCCCAAATGTCAACTCAAGATTTGGTCTGGTAGAATATATGTTATTGCTAGATGTGGTATGGTAATATATATTTAACTAGATACAAAATGCTCTATTTATGTTTTGTGGTACAATATATTCAACACATTTTCGTGTACCAGTTTAGTGTTCGTGTGTCGTATCAAAAGAGATCGTTGCGGATAATTAAAATGGAATATATTGCATCGCAAAAACAATAACACAGAGCTTGTGTATCTTGTTAAATCTATGTCTAACCTAATGGACATATTAAGTACCTAGATTTTGTCGAATTTAGTATATATCCTTTCCGCACGATGGTTGTCGACGATTTTAATCAAATACCTTGCTCATGTATTATATAATAAATTTCGTGATTTATATCTGTCTTATTTTATTGACACTTTCTGAGGATTGTAGATTTGAGATTTAGTACTTCAGGCCTTTAACCGGAATAAAGCTGGGTCGAGCAAACTATAACATAATTACAACATGTATTATATTAAAAATGAAAAACAAATATTATTCACACGGTCAAGTTCGTTTGATTTATTTCCAAGTCTGTAGAATTTATTGTATTACTTTTTTTGAAGAACATCATAGTTCCAAAATATCACGGTGACATAAATTTCTCATTTAAGCAAATGACAATCTGCAAATGTAATTCTCCGTATTAATGAGCTTTTCACAGACAAATTGGCTTTCACAAAACATTTTCTTCATAAATATTGCACAGAAAGGACTCTCCCGTTTAATATACGACACGCAATTTTTATTAAAGGAATACAGCCTTCGAATTCTTAAACAATCGAGAATATATCAATTTTTTCCAGTGTATTCGGAACCTGTTGATTCCATAACTCTACAAATCGAGTCCGTCTCGGTTCTTAGATAGAGACAAAGCATAACCGTGGTGTTGGGTGGCGGAAAAGGCGAGCAACTCAACGAACATCAAACTAGAACTGTCTTTTTAGAATTCATTACAGTGCCTATGTCTCTGCTCGTCACATCTGCATTCATTTAACGTGTATATGTGTCAAACTATATATAATTATGTTTATATATATGCTATATCATATTGTCTACTTGTATACTTCTTTGCTCCAATACTTGTGTTTGGGTCTGAATATATTCCCAATGTGCAATTATGGTAACGAATGTTATGGTACGAGGAGACACCAGTACAGCGTCATATTTGTATCCAGCCCGATCTCAATGAGCTCGATATAGTTCAAAGAATGGATTTAATGTTATATATGTGCGCCCGCCCGTCCGCGCTTGCCTTTATTTAGGTTTTCGATACGATGTTTCTCTTGTAAAACCCGTTGTCATAGCTTAAAGGTCAAGGTCATACTTACCGGTCAATGCTCGAAAAAAGTTCAAGATACAGTTGTACATAAGCGTTGTGAACTGCATGCACTCCTTCTTCAAATGTCAGTGTAATTATTTTAGATATACAATATACAATAGATCATTTAAAACGAGTTAAAAGCGTTTCTGACAATTAATTATATTACTTATATTTTTAACTAATTATTTATAAAAATTACAGGAAAATAGCTATTTCAATTAAACGTTTATCTTTTCCTCGTATTTTACATTATTGAATATATTTATCCGCTCATCTGAATTATACACATTTACACACTTACTATTTGTGGCGATGTTCGTCCAAACAGTACAACGATTGGCACGTAGTTATCATTTACATCAGACTACATTTATGATGATGATACATTTAACTTGTTTCAATTGAGAATTTATTTAAACATTTGTGCATCAAACACAATTAGTTAATTCCTAATTACATACAATTGTGTCTTAATTATTTGATAATATCATAGCTTTATTGTTTGTTTACTCCTCTTGCTACTTCAATCTGTTTTATTTGGGGGAGACACATGGGGTCGAAGAACTGAAGGTGCAGTATTTCTTATATTTTCTTGTGTGTAAAAACATAGTTCTTGCAGACGTTGTTTTCTGACTAGGTATGAAACGAAGTAACATTATGTATTGCAATTTAATTTTTTATTTTATCTCGTCTCTGAGACGCATTCCGGACCAACACATATTTAAAAATTGCATTTCACCCAAGAATGAGTTACAAGATCATAAACCTTTATACACAGATATGTGAATGTGCCGTTTAAGGTATAGTTATAAGCTTTTCATTTAAACTCGATTACATCGAAAACGTACTGAAAGCGTTTTCCTGATTTGAACTAAAAGACTTCACTTTTGGGGTTATCTCCACAATAAATATCTCGACGGATACTATTTCCACTACATATAATTAGTCATGTAAGTTTGGATTGAATAAGAATAAAACGTACACAGAGATGATGTAAGAATATTTAACATATTTAAATTATTACGTTAAATCTGTACAAACAAGTGTTAACGCTCTCTGTTAAGGTTTTTAAATGAATTTGCTGCAAGTGTGGCATTGAGCCAACTGCGCAGTTGCATCAACAACTAATGGAATATATATACACCAATTAAACTGATGACTACCATGTAATCGAACAATATACAATTCTGCGAATAGAAGAAAATAACATTGCACATGACATTAATGCAATTAGTTGATTTCAAGGTGATTGCTATTCTTATGCATTCAGAATGTGTAGAATTGTAAACAATTATATTGCCTTGTTGGTAAAATGATAACATGGGATGTCGTGTTTATTGCGTTTATTTTCTAAGTGTCTTTGTATTTGGGATCCAATGGCGCAATTTCAATTCCCATGCGTGTTATTTTCGGTGTTGCCACGGAAGCAATTTCATTACATTCTCAAATAACACTGAGTAATGAGGTTGGCATTAAAGTTATTGTTCTCATTTTCGGTGCTCGGGTTAGGATCAGCAAACACAACACCTATTGATACCGCGTTAACGTATAAATGGTTTTCTCTAAATTAAACAATACATCTTGAGTATCGGTTTACTGATACAAAAAAAACAGTTTAAAAATATAAAACTTAGATCGTATAATAAACATCTAAAATAGAATTCTCCGATATAAAAAAAATAAAAGTACGTGAATAAAGCACACGGTTCTTGTTTTTCTACCTACAAGTAGTATAATACTATAGTTAATTCTAAATAATATATTCATGCGCGTTGATGGATATACTTGTATTTTAATCACGTACCTGTAGATTACAAATTGCATCTCAAAAGTACTCCTATATGTTTGCTTTTGACCGTAAATACCTACGATATAACACATAATACATTGATCTATAGTCTGATATTGCAAATCTTTCCAAAATTATAGTGGTTACTGTACCGTGGCTTAGCTTCCTTTGAAAATAATTTTCGTATTGTGTTTTAAGATGACAGTTTCCTATCGCATATTCCAAACAGAATACATGACAATAACAATATGAATACATCTGAGGGATCACCGTCTTGGACCTGATTTGAACCATTATCAATGTAAGATGTATTTACTAATACCGACCTAGTGAATGCAGTGGTCTAATGGTAGGACGCTGGCTTAGAGATCGAGAAGTCCCTGGTTCGAATCCCGCCCTGACCACTGGAATTTTCCTGAGCATGAAATTTATCCCACATCTGCTCCTCTCCTTCCAGGTGCTAAAATGGGTACCTGTGAGGGAAATAAGCCAATGCGCCGTTGCTGCATACTGCGCCCAGATGTTAATGGACGACTTATGACCCAGTGATCAGGGGACAAATGTGAAGCGCCTCTGAACGCACATACTGTATGAAAAGGGCGCTATAAAAATGTAGTAAAAAAAAGGAAAGGTGACATTATTCGGTAGATCCATTACAGTATTGGTATTGCATATTGTTTAAAAAATAATGACTGCATGTGAGTAAGCCGTTTCGTGTATAGAGGTTTTAAGTTAGTCTTTCACGGCGCCTATCCGGACATGTTGGGGATACACCAAAGTCACGGAAAGAATGTCCAGAAAAAGCAAAACTTAAGAACATTTACAAGCATGCATACGTATACGTCGTTCAGTCGACAAACTTCAGATAATAACTCAGATCTCTATGACTGCTTCGTGACTTTTCAACACAGAGGCGGTGGCTTGAATCGTGATTTGGTTGATATTGTAATAAACAATTCAGTACGTAGGCGACTACTGATAAAACCATTATACAAACTTTAAGGCAACACAAACTTATATGTAAATAATCCAGGTCACGTCACAATCTAGAGACTTAATGAATGAAATGAGAACATACCTAAAACTAAATGTGGAGTATTTGTCATTCCTCTTTAAACGAGATACTTAAATCACGTTGACTTCATTATAATTCACTAAAATATGTTTTTAGCAAAAGTGATATGTATGTTTTTGCAATATTTTAATATTACAATTTCATGCATTTTTAGAACATTTATATGCACATGTTTTGGTTTCTTAAACAAATGAGAATAATCACAGTTACACATGTGAAACGTTATAATAATTGTGTAAGAAAACGTTCTTGTTTTGACGAACCAGCAACATCAAACATTCGTGTTTGTTTCAAAGTATGCATTTATATACAGGGTTAATGCATAGTATTGTAACCAACATTTAATGAGCAGCTTTTATAGAACATTTTTTATACTATAATGAATTCTTCTGGATAAAGATTTAAACATAGTTAACATTTAAGTGTTATGACAAAGAGTTCTGGTTAGCAGTTCATAATGCTTTTTCTGATATAGATGTAAGTTTTCCCTCTCACTGTGTTTTGTTCGATGTCTATAATTTAGCTCCGGTATTAACCTTTTATTTCTGCGGCACAATTTAAACAGCAGTCGCTAACAAATGTGCTTACATGCAAAATCAGCTTGGGGTTGCATTTTGGGCCAGTTGGATCGTTTCAAAGTTGCTGTTATTTAAACTTGAAACAAAACTTATTTTGCCTCTAAATTGCTTGAGTTTGGATGGAGGTTTTGCGCTGAAATTGTAAGTGCAAAAGTAGTATATGCATACCTAATTTATACAACTTTGAAAACCTAGTTTCATGGCGTCCCATGTGTTTTATTTGTAATATTCCGTAGAGCACAGAGCTGATGATTGTTTGCAATTAATGGAACATTTATCCTTAAACAATATTCTGTGAGAAGGTCGTGGCCAAACACAGATCGGTATATAGCCTTACGAAATCGTTTGGTATATGTTTTGCCCGTCTTTATCCGTGTAACGGAAAGAAAGCATAAAATATGCCTCGATGTCATAACGTGCCTTTAATTTTACATTGTGACATCGTTGCCAGTAAACATTAAAATGTATGGTATAATGTATAATATTATGCCGGGTATACAACACTTTAGAGACATGATGATGTATGCATATTTCAATATAACCAGGCCATGATCTGAAAGGAAGATATTCATTATGCCCATAATGAAAATATGACAGACAACGGCTTCTGAGATATAGAGAATAATAGGTTTGGGTTGATTATAGATCAGGTTTATCATGCGAGGCTTAGAAAACAAAAATAATGAGCCTTGGCAAATGCTTTTTCGTTTTCGTGCCGAGCATGATAAACCTGATCTATAATCAACACTAACCTATTATTCTATTTATTCCACTTTTTATTCAAACCTTTCTATTTAAACAAAATAATTGTTACTGGATAATTTCGATGGATTTATGACGTCATTTTGTCGAAAAAATGACGTCATTTCGTGCCGCGTTTTATAGCAGACATTTAATCAACGGGGCTTGAATCAACCGAATTCGCTGTAAAAGTGGGATAAAAGATTTATTTGACATTTGTACTTACAACGAACGGTTAATTAATGTTTTTACATTTTCCGATATGGTATGCACGGTTTCATGCATGTATGTTCAATAAAAAAAAACAGCCCCGTTGAAAGTCATCAATATTTTATAAAATATAAATTAATACAACAGTCATAACCAAAGCTTGCATAACCATATTTACCAATTAAATTTAAGTTCTGATTTGCCTCACTATTTTACATCATGTAAATGTGGCTGAAGAACTCAGGTTTATAAATGATTAAGTCATGTTGTCTCTCTCCTACGCAAAGTTTAGTTCAGTCTCGTTATTTGTAAACAACATCAACGATATATATATAACATAAAAAGGGTTTATTTACACTACGACAATATTACCAAGGAGCGACGAACGCATATTTCATCATTAAGCTTTCTGTATTATGTCTGTTTATAGGTTTTCAAATGTTGACTTTGTCACGATACACTGTAATGACATCTATCCATTCGGGGAGTATTACTGTAATGCAGAAGGCGTATTTCTCGCAGAATAATAGCCGTATGACATTATAAACATGTTGACGTAAGTACCATAACATATAGTATGATATTTACTATAAGAAAGAAAGAGGTGCAGCCGAAGTTAATTTGTTTTTGAAAGCCTTTGTCATAGTATAATATAAGGTTCTGTGGCGTTTAAATAGCAAGTATTAAGCTCCAATGCGGCTTTTCAAACCACTCAAAGTGTCAGTTGGTGTGTCGTAGACTTAGTTTGAACAAACTGCTAATTTGAGATATATCGAAGCCAAGTACGACATTATTTCTTCTGTATATTGACTGCGTTGAATAGATTCAACATTACTGTTGAGGTATGTACCTCTTGATGAGACTATTTATGGAAACTACACACGTGTATTTGCCCATCCAGCAGGGCGTCTGAGCACTACATCTACAATGAGTGCACTGGCATGAGGGGGGATAAGCTCATGCATTGCAATATGGGTCGTGTTCTGAGAAAACTGGGCATAATTCTTGTGCGTGTATTGTCATCCCAGATTAGCCTGTGCAGTCCGCACAGGCTAATCAGGGACGACACTTTCCGCTTTTATGATATTTTTTTTGAATGAAGTCTCTTCTAAGCAAAAATCCAATTAAGGCGGAAAGTGTCGTCCCTGATTAGCCTGTGCGGACTGCACAGGCTAATCTGAGATGACACTTTACGCACATGCATTTCGTCCAGTTTTCTCACAATACGACACATATGAAGCCCGCATTATCGTTGAATGATAAGTTCACTTAGTGTTAATATGCTAATAAGTTATCAGAATAATATTAATTTTAATCGCAATCAATTGTGGCGTGTTCTGAGAAAACTGGGCAAAATGCTTGTGCGTAAAGTGTCATCCCAGATTAGCATGTGAAGTCCGCACAGGCTAATCCGGGACGACACTTTCCGCCTAAACTGGAAAGAGTTATCATTTAAACGAAAAATTCCATAAAAGCGGAAATTGTTTTACCGTCTCCTGTTTGAACCTCAAAAGGCAAGATCTCATTTTAATATAAATCAAAACTGAACTTTATCTGTGGAGCAGACTGCAAGCTTATATATTTTACATTATTTAGCTATTGAAAACTTCAGGAAACATATTTTATTGCAATGACTAGACATTTGTGTCGCGATGTTAGAAAATATAAAGTTATATTTACCAAAACTAGCCATAATTAGTTTCATTTGAATAATCGCCAACTTTATAACATCATATTCAAAACCTAGCAGCAACAAGAAGCATGGTCGATAATCACAATATACCTTTTCTCAGATTGTCGCAAAGGGGACTTTGAATACTAAGAGGACACTTTGCGATACTACCGCGATACAAGGAATCTGATGTATTCAGCAGGATATAACCTTCAGTCATCACAGTCTAGATTGATGGTTACGGATAAGACACAATATTAACCGATGCTTCCGGAAGTTTAAGAAGACTAATAAGAACCAGACAGTGCAAAATATCATAAATAATCGAGGAATTGAATGACAATTTATTCCGGAGAAAGCGCCTTGGTCATGCTGATAATGGAATAAACAGATACATCTGAACCACTCAACAATTAATATATGAGAAAAATAGCACTAGGCTTCCATACAATGAGAAACCGTAGATCTGATTAACTTACAAGAAAAACACCAGAGATCGTGCGTCGACACATATATCATATAAACGAGTTTCCGGGAGCGATTGTGGACGGGGAACTCAACGGCATTGCGGGAGAGAAAGATGAACCAAGAAAAAACCACAACATGTAAAGGCTGCAGATGTCGTCTTGGTACAAGATATAACTCCACGCTGCAGTCCTAACTTAAATAATAATTAAAGTGATTGACAAATGCATACCATCAGATCTACAACGGTTTGCATCCTGAGTGAAGTGTCAAACGATAAAATAAACAGGTTACACTTGATATTGAATCTACAGACCGTCGTGATGATGTCTTCGATGACCTTGCGCGGGAAAAGGGGAGCCAACTCGAATCATCACGATCTGATGTGGAAGAGGCGGAAAATAGACTCGACCGTAGACGTGTACCAAAAACGCACGCCATAAACGTTGACGTCGAAGACGCCATTTCCTTTTCAAATGTACAAAAAAGCGGGTAGATAAATTCGACCTAAATAACGGTCACTCCTAGTTAAAAAGAAGAAGAACAAGTTTTGCATTGCTTGAAATAATTGTTATTCATTCAGTCTTGATTTAACCTTTGAAGAGGAAACATCACTTGTGTTCAAAAGAGTCTCCTTTAGTTAACAATATTTCAGAACTTTGCATCATATAGTTCGAATTCAGGTACATAGTAATGCATCTCAGGAAGAAGTACTAATAAATGGTTTAGAATGTTAGGCTATAGATGTTTTTCACAAATAAAAAAGAAATCGCAAAGCAGTTTACATGTATACTATCTGAATATCCCAAATGTTAAATAAAATATTTGTGTGATACCTAACGTTATTAAAGAAAAGAATCCTCCTGTCAACACACAAACGTGTTTAATACTGAAAGCACAACAATTGAAACGACACTGGAACCGTAAATTTGATTCGCGAATGACAAAATCTAATTAAAACGATAGACACACGATGACGTCGTAATCATGCTATGTTAATAGTATTGCACAGAATTTTAATTTAATTTTCGTACAGTAATCGGTTTATTTTAATGTTCTGTATTGTTGCCAAGAGCGAAATTCAATTACCCCGTCTCATAATTCGTCATGAACTCTCTACATCATTTTACTTGTTTAACATATGTCTGCGCGATACCTTGATTGCCAAGAATGCTTAAGAATGCAAAAGCGACATTCCACTATATATTGCAGTGCCAAAATTTAAGTAGCATACGCAACTTTTTCTTTTCAAATTTGCCGTGTCCATTGACTTTAAACAATCTACTAGTTGGAGATGATCGACTACCACTTGAACACAACACTTACATATTTCATCGTGTCCATGGCTTCATTGCAGCAACAAAACGCTATGACATATAGACATATAGGTTCGGATCGAGCCCACTCCCCCTGATCCATCATAGGTGTGTGACTACACGAACTTCTTTCTTTTTCATATAATAATGGTTTAGAATTACTGTAAACGTAGTGACAATTCCTCGAGATCATTCCACTTGGTAATAACAACACAATGTCATATAAGGAATTATATAAAGATCCTTTAAACAGTTTAAGAACAACATGAATAAATGATGATCTTACAATAGCATCCTTAACTACCTGATCCGTATTGCATTATCTTCTCTAGTAATTCCAGCATGGAACAGAACTCAAAAAAGCATCATAGATGCTTGTCTTCTTACCCATGATTGTTTTATTTTTTTTGATATTCACATGAACGTGATGTAATATACTTTGAACTAATAACTATGTTTAATCTTAGAATGCTATGTAAATAGTATTGAACACAATGTGTTCTTATATCAATTTGTTTATTAAAAGCCCTGTATGTTGCCAATCGAAAGCAAAATTCAAACATTCCGTCTTATAATTCGTCACGAGAATTGTCTGTTTTCTTTTACATTTAAACACATGTCTTAAACGCCATACCTTGATTGCAAAGAAAGCTTGACAGATAAATAAATAACTGCGTACCGAATAGATCCCATTCAATTGTGCATGTGGCCACGTAGGTTATAACAATGTTTCAGATGATTACTTGCAATATAATTATGACTGTAAAGATTTATGTCGGCTGATAACTAGATGGGACATTACAATTTATGTGTTTTGGAAACGTCAAGCTTGCAACAATTGCCTAATGGCCACAAATAACTTTTGCATACTTTTGGGGATTAAAATGAGCATAATTATTTACATACGTTTTAAAAAATATGGTATGATTATATTTTCCACAAAACTCTTAAAAAAACTAATGAACACTCTTACTGACTGCATGCCATGACCAGAATGTTTTATTCATTCGCATAAGGCAAGGAATAACTTTTATATTTAGCCTACATAAGCGTTCTACCAATAGCAATTATTAAGCTCAAATTCACTGGGCTCAAAGTACAAATGCCTGATGAGCTTTCATAGTCTGTATAATTGAATAACATGCGCCTAAGTGTCAGATGTAGTCTAGATTGGGAAACATGTACCGTCTTAAAGGTAATGATAGTTTAGAAAAAAAACTAATGCATTTGCTTCTCAAATGATCACTGTTTCGTGAACACAATACCGAGCTTATAAATGGTGGACACGCAATGACATTATATATTAATCAAGTAACAATTTACCTGTAAAATCGATGTAATCGACCGAAAAACCCCTGTCTGTTTTTTTTTTTGCAAAAAATATATAGAGATTTTTTATAGACCATCATTTGACTTTGAACACATGAATATCAAATGTTTTATTGTAACGAGGATTGTAACTATTGTGGGTAGGCAATGGTCGCAGTATGTCATTACGATCACTTCTGTCAAGATAACAAGGTACTCGACTGTAATAAGAACAGATTTATGTGTCTGGAAAAATATGAAAAGTTCAGGAATCCACTCTGTATGACCCGAACTCCATAAATTGACATTTAACATTTAATAATCGTGAAATCGTGTAGGAAAGGAAGCCGCGTAGGAAGCAAGTCATACACAGACGGAAAGATGATGTCTTTTATTATATTACATCTCAAAACGTCCTTTATTCTTTAACACCTTGAAGCCCCATTTGTAAAAGACATAAAGTGTTTTTATAACAATAGCCAAACTTTGAACGCTAGATGTGATCTGGTTACAATATTCAAAATGCTCTTTTTTACTTTTTTTTGTGGTACAATATATTGAACACATGTATACAAATTTAGATTTCGTGTGTCGTATAAATATTAACGTTGTGGGAAATTTAAATGGTCTTTATTTGAATAAACTTAGATCCATACCGATTGTCCGCGTTGTTTATACGTTTATGAATGCTTCAGCTAGTCGTATTAGATTGATATAATTTGTACGTTGTTAGCAATTTATTGTCCCCCATGGTCACGTATTTTTCAGAATCGACATCAACACCAGCCGCCGAAAATCAGGACACTTTAGAGATAGTGAAACTACACTGCAAAAGAAGCAACGCCTTTGTTTGTTTCCTATCTAATATACACAAATTAGACAACCAGCTTGTTGCTACGGACCCGAATTTTTTCAGCATGATTTCTACTCAACCTCACAAGAAACAAAAACAATACAACGGGATACATGAACATATGAAGATGTTTTGCGAAAAGTGCAAGCAGGTTTGGGGGAAACGTGTGCGAAAAAGGCGGAAGACTATTGTATGTGATTCGTATCAACACTTTCTTTTTGTACGATAAGACATCTATCTAATGAAAGGAAACGGTTTTCAACATGGGAAAAAGTTACTGGAAAAAAAAATTGTGTCAAATTGCATGTCTTCAGAGATCACAACAAATTAGCATGTATCGTACAGCTAAAGGATTTTATAGAAGCGATTACGCCCCATTTAATAAACTTTAAGTTAAATCAACACCTTGCCTTTATACAACAACTGCTAGTACATGTACAACGGGACTACTTGTTTGCCTTACACTCCTCGCTTATTTGTTCTTAAATTTGTATTTATACATGAATTTGATGTTTATTTTTGAAATCAGTATACCGTATATAAATAAAAGCCGTAATAACCCAATGCAGCGTTTCTTTTAAATTCGTTGAGCTAAAGAGGAAACATCCTTGATCCACCGGGGATTGAACTAGGGTATCCCGCGTGGTAGCCAGACACTCTAACCGCGACGCTGCTTAAGAGCTAGCACGATTGCGAAACTGTTGAAAAAGACCTTATTCTACTACACAGCTGACGAAATCACTTGATTGTGTCTTCAGCGTCGTCTTGCTTCTCGGCAAGCCACGCCATGTAAACCGATCTTCAATTCCTCGGATAAATTCAAGTACACAATCACACTAACATAGTATTCTCTATTTAGAAACTAAGTTATATTCGGGTATCACGAGGCACGTTTGCACGCACGTGTGCACCCCCCTCAACATGCACATATTTAAAACATACAACTGCAAGCGGCTGTCTGAATGTATGTCTTCGTATCACCAGTATTACATGAAACAAAAAGAACATGAACTCGAATTCTAGGTGGGTTTCAACACTGACATATTTTTATCTAATGTTTAAAAATATAAGTGTCTGCTTTTAATATTATTATTATTTTTATTATTTATTATTATTATTATTATTATTATTATTATTATTATTATTATTATTATTATTATTATTGAATAAAAAATATATCAGAAGCAATATATCTTGGAGCAATCAGAGTAGAATTACCCGCCGTTGCAATATCAGTAGCAGTAGTATTAGTACTACTGGTAGCAGAAAACGAATAAGTACTAGTGGTGGGAAAGATGTTGTTATTTATATGATAAAGAAGAAAAAGATGATGATAATGATTATAATTACGGAATATTCTTTTCAAGTCTGTCTATTCGAGGGATGTAATAGCTATGCAATTGTTTATTAAAATGTATAAGAGTTACTTCTCTTTTTCTCATGAATGACACATTTCGTCAATGTACGCGGTAATTATTATTTTAATTATATTATTATTATTATAATCATCATGAGATAGTAAATAGTTAGTTTGCAGTTTTAAGACTTTCTCGTTTTCATGAAATTTTTATTTACTGCACATTTTTAATATTAATATGTTATGTTAGAATACACACTGATCTTATTAAACATATAATTATTGCGACTACAATGAGATGTTTATATTCACTGTCAATTAATAAACTATAAAGGCCGTTGGAGAACTATGAATAATGAATATTGATAACGAATCATACTATAATTATATAAAATCCCTTCCGTTATAAACAACCACGTCGTGATAGCCGAGCCACGAGGTGCAATAATGGCGTCTTACAATATAAACGGTTAATTTAAACAAAAGTTATTTTTACTTTTTAAAATTTAGTAATAATAAGTTAAGTAGATATAATAACATGATCGAGTCTTTCTCTTCCAGTTTAAATACCAGAATCATCTACAATGCGTGTGTATAAAACAAGATAATTTACTTGTTAACGCTATTTTGTGATGTTGACTTATTTTTGGAATCTTTTGCATATGTTTTGAAAATTGACATTTATCCAAATTGTACAAAGATCGCTTTGAAAACTAGCACTGATCTTTAAAAGGTTCAAGACAGCTTGAGCGATTCAATACGACCAGGCTTTGTCACATAAGAACGCTTGGAAGCGGTCAAAAAATTACAGGAGACTTGGATCGGTGAACTTCTTGGTGTTTGTTATCTTTTTGTTTTAATCTTGTTTTCGCTTCTCCGTTATTGCCACATTTTATGGAATTGAAGCGGTTGGAAAAGCACATTAGATCACTAGAAGGACTGTTTATATATTTTAACTATGAGAAATGGAAGTAAACTGGATTCACAATGTCCGTCCGGACCCTCCGCTTCTTTTACTTGTTCATAATAAATTTAAAGAAATGCGATTTTGTTTTTCAAGCGTGTCGGTTGATATATATCAACATTTATTGATCAACGTAAATGTCCCTTTTTTGTACAATTAATTGAAAGTAAGTTAGTTGTTGTTAAACGAAAATACACATTGACCTAAAACTCATGATCCACAAAGCTATGTACGTTTAACAAAAACTTCTGTTTGACAGTGTATATGAGTTATCTGCTGTTTAGGAAATGCAAAAATGTATCAGTTATGTGTTATTATTAGTGTGTACAACGTCTTATATACACTGCCTAACTATTTCTGTTTACTCAATTAAGTTTATGAACGTATAATTGTTAAATGTTAAATTTTATAATTCTATTGCACGTGAACGTTTGGGTATATTTTCGGTTAATTACCTTAGTTGAACTTAAAGATGTGTGTACTGGTGGAAGTCTCAAGAAACATATTATGCTTAAATTGGTATTCATACTTATTTTTTTATGGCGACCTTTCGTCTTTACATGGATATTATGAATGTCATGATCAAATGAAAGTAACATGTGTCTTCTTTGCTCTCTATTCGTTATGACTGTTAATAACATCGAGAAATGAAGCTTACACCATAAACTTAAACATGTGTGTTCTTTTTCTTTTTTTCATACAAACGCAAATTAGTTTAAAGTGGTTGTAAATACTTGGTATATACCCATCAAGATGAACCTCGTTACATTCTAGGAAACCACTGTATTTGTTATCCATTTGTTGACACCGACATTTTTTGTTCATGATATGATTGTCTCTTTTCTTAACTGGATCTTGCTTTCCGAAACAATCATCTCATTTTCTGCAAAGATTTTAATTAAAACGAAAGTGTGTACTTCATGTTTGACGCACTCAGTGAGATAACAAGGTGTTTATTCCTTCCTTGAAGTGGTTTAATACACTACCGATATTTTCGACAGTTTTATTCACGATTACATTTCTTGTGTATGTTAAGAAGGAACATACTAAAGAGTTAAAATACGAACTTAGATCGACAAACAAGACCGTTAAGGTGAGTACACATTTTAATTTGTATATTTTACCAGTAATTATTATGCGTATGTTTGCAATATACCTTTTCAGCATATACGTTTATTTCGTGTGTCTGTTCTCTATATATTTTTTGGACTAAAAATAAGAAAGAGCATGTTTATATACATTTAAAATCGTAAATGCTTTAATGGAAATAAAATAAAATTACATACTGCAATAAAAGCTTTAAATTCGATTCATATTCAATAAATACGTTTTAATAAGATCAACGACAATAAATAATGCGAGCAATAAAAATAATTGATAATAACTGAAATATTCGCAGCCAAACGGACAAATGTAACGAATACTCTGATGTATACATTTGAATTAAAAACAAACACGAACATGTTTATCACATATTTCCACAATAAATGCAATGCATACACAGAACTTATGGTTATGCAATGTCGAAACACAATATGTAACTTAACTTTATTACTACATGTAAAAAAAATAACTTTTTAAGACAGCATTTATGTAAGTGTTTTATATTAGTTTCGCGATAATGCCGGGCGGAAAAGGAGGAGAAGGCGGAAGAAACGGAGGCGGAGGTGGCGGTGGTGGTGGCGGCAGCGGCCCGGGCGGCGGAGGGGTGGGAAGGGAGGCGACGCCGGTAAGGACGGCGGAAAGGGCGGGAATGCGACCTCTCCATTTGGATGCGGGGGAGGAGGCGGCGGAGGTGGTTCAGGTGGAGGCAAGGGAGGCGCGGGAGGACCCGGGTGCTGGTTCTGTTCCAACGGGGAGAAGGGAAAGGACGGGAAGTAGAGCAACGATACCATAATATGTTAAGTGTGGACTTTACACTATGTATTCACATGTCGTTGATTGTGTTTCTCGAACAGCATAAGAACACTCTAGTATATGGACGCTAAAGAATGTGCTAACATGCAGGTGTTTGTTTGTTTACATGTTCTCAACACTTGTAAATAATTAGTTACTTTTGATATAGGTAATACTGCCGTCCGGCTAGTTTTGCCCCGTAGATATACAGTTCTGAAATAGTTGCTCGTCATATATATAGGATCTGACATGAGTTGTCATATCATACCATATTTTATTAAACGAGTTCAGGAATTGTGTTAGCAAGCAAGCCTTTGGCGAGCTTACTAACTTATTTCCTGGACGAGTTTAATAAAATATGGTATGATATGACAACGAGTGTCAGATCTTTTTTTATCACATGCTTTTAAATGAGCAAATAAAATAAATAATTTCGCAAACATAATGATAAATCCCGAATGTTGTTTAAATTTCGTGACGTTATTTGACGTTGCAACGTCATTTCAGCAATATAACAAATTGCGATTGGTCAATAAACGAAAACTAAGCCACTGAAAACGCTTAAAAAGTATATTACACGTGTGTAATGTAAAAATATATATAATGGTTATATTACATGGGAAACAGGGTATGGCATGTGATAAAACTCTTTATTGTATGGTATCTTAAACCAATGATTATTTGTACCTTATTCCTACATTTTTATGGTTCACACTATGGCACATACAACGAAAACTAATAATTAATTTCTTGTTTTGCTTATCTGTTGCGTATGGTTCTTTGTTTGTTTGCTATATTTACGCGGATGAACAAACAGTGACATTCAATGGTCACATTTAACTACTTTAAACTCTAAATTATCGAAACTTGTATTTTTTAATGAAATTTATATTTGAAACTTTCTGTGAATTATAAGCTATGAAATCACATCAAACTGAGATGAAAACTAATGGTGAAGTATTAAGTAGCACAGTTTATATTTTGCTTCATTTGCAAACACACACTTTAATAAATTAGATCTTTCTACTATGTGAAAATGTATGCTTTGTGCGCACTTCATACGTTTGTTTTATTTCGACCACGCTTCAACAACATTACGCAAGACTTTTTTTCAAAAGAGTCTCACAAAAGTAAAGCAATTTTCAGAAAATGTTACTAAACATTCCATTTTATGCTCTGAATCTTTGGAGTGCCCCAGTTAACTATTATACGATCATTACGTACCAGGTCCAGGGACATGACATAGTTTGATAATGTTGTTTTGGGTTCAATTTAATTATACTTTTTTTTTAGAAAAAGCATGTCAAAGTGTCAATTATTATTAAGATTGGCATATTTAACACAAGAAACAAATCGTACGAGAAAAAATCGAAGAATAAAACCTAGCGACCGCGACGCAGGAAGCATACACAGCAGTTTTCGCCTCCCTTAATTGGTATTATGTTTTATGGCACCACTGGTGCACTGGTACCACTACAAACTTACACTAAAACCAAATATACCCGCTATAATTAAGCATCGAAAGAACGAAAAAACTATAAGTAAATTACGTCTCTTCTTTACAAAATGTCTTGAAGAATGTTTGTATTTAAATCGAATTGACCATATACACCAGGGACAAATTGTAGTAGAATTACTAGTTTATCGTAACCGATACACACACACAAGTATTAAAAAAAACGGATTGCGATGACATTCCTGTTTTACTCAAGATGGGTTATTATAAAATTTATCGTCGAGTGGGGAAAACAACTATCGTCATAAAGCAGATACATCTATGAAAAACATCGGATGATATCATGGTGAAATGGATAGTATCAGTATCATCATGGTTAACATAAGCAGTTGAAGTAGAAGAACGAGAATTATGACATGCAGGTGGACGAAATGGAGAAGGACCAAGAGGAGAAATAAAAACAGCAGGAGGAGTAGGAATAGGATGAGGTTAAGGGTGAAGAGGAACAGAAGGATGACAAAGAAAGAATGCTATCTTATCAAGTAGTTCATAACTTAAATAATTAATCATTTTGAAACAAACATGTATGTATCTTGTTGGCAATTACAAACTATTCAAGATTAAACGGTGCAGTAGTACGATATAATGCTTGATAAGGTTATGATATACACGCACAAATCGCGAGACTCTTACATTTACGAATTTAAATTAAGGGATTAATTATAAGTATATTATTAGGATATTATTATGCAAGGTAATATAATCATGAGTATTTTGAAACTTCTTTTTATTTGCACCTTTCACACTAAAAGGTCCAGAGTCAGGTACATAATGTAATATACAGGTAACATGTCCAATTATAGCGAAATGCAGTTTGGACTGAAACTACAGCTTTTGTCATTTTTAACATAATTTTCCAAACATTTTGTACCATGTTGAGAGGATGTGTCACCCCTTGGGCTAAGGACAAGGTTACAATAAAGGTCGAACATGTTCATAGCACAGCTTATTAAAGAATTAAAAGCATTATTTAAAATGAGCTATGCATGTTGCCAACATATATCTTGTTTCCATTCAGGCTTGGTTGAGCTTGGACAGGCTGATTGGTTGGCCTGATAAAGGCTGGTTGGTTGGATAAAGGCAGGCTTCTTGGGTAGGTGAGACAACGCTGCTTGGTCGTATGATGACAAGCTGCTTCATTTGGCTGAGATTTTAAATTGATTTTATTGAGACGCAGTGGAAAAGGAGGAGGCCAGTGAGGAGAAAAACGAGGGAGAGGCAGATGAACAGTAGTAAAACAAGGAATGTGGTAAAGAAAAACATGATTAGAGGAGGATGGTGTGAAAGAAGAGGTGGGGAAGGAGGAGAAACTGTAGGATGAGTTTGAATTGTGAGCATGATGCTTAAGGAAGTTGGGTTGAAACCTACATTATTTATAGTTGTATCATTGTCCGCATAGGTTGTTGTTCATTACTAACTTACTTGGCGTTACCGTGCAATACTACGAACTGCAACAATAGCTGAATTATTAAAAAAGCTACGTTCGAAATGCACTCACATAAGTTGACGAGAATTTTAATAAATGAAATAAGTATTTTCGTTATTATATTACTTTGCGTAGAAGTGTATTGCGATATGTTTCTTATTTATTTATATTCGGACATTTCACAATCCTGTGAAGTAGAAGGGTTAACCAAAGGTTAAGTCGAGCATAAGCTAGTGCTTTTTGTAATCCGACTGACTGATCACTTACTCTGTTTCGATACCTCTTAAATAAACCTGTTATTTCTTGACTATTCATAGACGTAAAAAAGACATAAAATAGACGTGAACATATATCGTGATCTTAGATTTCAGAAAGAATAAGTCGAGCATTAGCTTGTGTTATTTTTAATTCTACTGACTAATCGCTGACTTTCTTTTTCGATTCCTTTTAAATAAACACTATATGTCTTGCCTATTCATATACATGTAATCAAATCGTTATCTTAGAGTGCAAACACGGTAAGGCGAGCATAAGCTGTTGGGAATTTTAGTTTTACCGATTAATCGCTGACTTTCTGTTTTGATTACTTTTAAATAAACCTTATATTTCTTGCCCAGTCATATACATATAATCATGTCGTGATCATAGATTGCAAAAAGGATGATTCGAGTATTAGATAGTGTTATTTTTAGATCTACTGACTAATCACTGAATTTCTGGTTAGTTCCCTTCAAAACAAAGCTTAAACAGAAATATTATTTGGCTTAATTGAAAGTATAAATACATTAGCCCAATATAACATTAAACTACGCGAGTGTAATGCCTTCATAGCAAATGTATATGAGTCGTATCTACGAACCATCAGCCGTGACACAATAAAGTATTGTATAACATAATATAGGTTAAATTTGGGTTTCTTTTTCCACAACAAGTGCAATCTAATTGTGTGATTTGCCTTTGAAGAGAGAGTAAATGTACGATATTTAGCGATATAAATAACATTCAACAAAGACAGTTGATGCAGTGCTTAGCTTTTGTGATTAAAACTGCTGGTAATATTGGTTGCAACTTCACTAACATACCATTTCACATTCCAAGTTTCAATTATATAAAACTGAAATAATATATAGTTTCCAGATCAGTAAGTTATGTACGACAAGTTGTCACTGTTCATAAAAGGTTAAAAATGTAGTGCTAGAGATATATTTTAGTACATTCAAGTTAAAGCAAAGCCTTTATCCGGCAAACGACACAATTTCATATAATTCTGGATAAAATAAGAACAATCAATATATTATGAATAAAACGTGTTGCAAAATAATAAACTATTACATTTGTGTTTTATTGATTACAAATACCCCATTGTAATGTCCATAACATTTAATGCAAGCCTTTTATCCTTTCGACTTTTATTACTGTAAGCAATCGATGACAGCTGTTATGAATCAAACCTGCGCGATTTAAAACATAAAAGAACATACACTTTTACTGTTTATTTTTAACTCGGTGTATTTTTAATCCGTTTATTCTCCTAAATAACTTAAAATATTGTAATAAAATATATGTTACGGTTGTTGGACAATATAAGTTAAACTACACAGTGTAAATACAACATCTGAAATCTACTCTATACACATTTACAAATGTATAATACTTGCTAACAGATACAATTGAAAATAACAGCACATATTTCGCAAATTACCAGCTTTTTTTGATAACTGAATTTGCATGTATTTGCTATAAAAGAGCCTCAATATTAAATGACATCATCGAATTACAATAGTTGCGGAACACAGAGAGTCGTGAAAAACTAATATAACATATCATGTTAAATGAAATTATTTTTAAATTGATGCATTTGATGCAATCATGTGACATGTCATTGTTAATATTGCGCAATAGTACCTTCATTATACCAAAATTACGTGTCCTGGTTCAAGGTTATGACAGAGAAATCGAAACCAAACGTTATTGATTAGTAACTATAACTTAAAATAGCACTAGCTTATACTCGCTCAATATTTCATCTTACGTCATCAACTCCATTGTCGGACGCCTATGGTCATTTTACAATATGGTGCATTACATATTACAACATTTGTTTAATTTATCAGGCTAACTTAGAAGGGGCCTTTCAAAAAATAAATAAATATATTTTTGTGAAAAAAAGCATATATATATTAATTCTTCAACTTTTACCAAAACAATACCATGTGTATGATGGCATAGAAATACCTTAAGATAACCAAATACTGAAACGTTAAGTTTGAATAAAATGTATTGCTTGTTACGAATATAATACTGGTCTATATTAGTTAATATACCAACTGTTTAATAGTCAATTACATAATAGTGCAAACTATTGATATACGTTAGATTTAGTGGGACTGTTATCAAATAGCTATGTTACTTAATAAGTTGTATCCGAAGACTTTCACAAGACCTAACATACGCGTTATTGTGTTCCGGAATACCTTGTTACGTAAATCATTTGAGATAATTAGTCATGTTATCTTATATGGGACTTTCGATGTATCTCACTTATGCGAATTTGCTTTCGAGGTTTAATTCATAATATCCAATATAAAATGTTTGTATCTGTTTAAACTTCAGAAGTTGTAAGTGAAACGAAACTATTGGTGTCCATTTTGGTTACTTTCAGTCAAGTGTGTTGTTTATCAGATATACCTAAAAACGAAAAGCACCGTGAACGTTATCAAGATAACGATCGGCTAACTCCTTTGAAAGATCGCCGGCAAGAAATCGGAGGATCATGTGGTAGATTTATGAACATTCAACTTAACGTGTATGGGGATTGTGCGAGTCCCACGTCAGCCACTCCATTTATGAATGCATTTGGGCACTTTACAATATGGTGTATTGCATATTATAACATATTTTTAATTTATCATGCAATACCTTGTAAGGAATACCTGTACATGTTTTTTAATATTTGTTTTTAAAAACGTTAAAGCTTATAATATGTACCGATTCCTGAATTGTTACAAAAATATATCAAATCTTGTATGGTAGGTTACTTTAAGCAAGATGCAATACTTGTTACGAACAAACTACTGTTCTATACAAGTATGTTTTATAATTAAAAGGGTTTAAATAGTCAATTACATAATAGTGCAAAACAGTGATATACGTTACATTAATTGGGACTTTTAAGTTATGAAGTATCTATCTAAACTTAATGAGGTGTGCACAAAGTCTTCCGAAATACCTGCTATTCGCGTGTTTGTGTGTGTTTGTTTTTTTTTCCTTTGGTAATACCGTGTAACGTTAATTATTATACATAATTTGTCCTGTTAACTTATATGTGCGTCGTGTCATTCTATGTATCTCACTTATGCGAGTTTCGTTTCAATTTTTAATTTACAATTCAAAATAAAAAACACATTTATATTCGTTATTTTAATAACTCCGAAAGTTTTAGTAAAAAACGTCAGTCATGGGTACTTTCAGCAAGTTTCGTTAACCCGATATACCTTACAGTAACACAGAGAAACACCGTTATTCTAGCAAGATACGGGTCGGCCAGCTCCTTTGAGAGATCGCTGGATAACAAATCCGAGGATCGTGCGGTTAGATTTCTGAACCGTCCACTTTTGTGTGGAAATGTCTTTAATAATTATCATGGCCATTTACCCTTTTTTTTCCGCCTTGAAATGAGTGAAAAACTTTCGAAACCGCCTGAAATACCCTCTGCTAGAAGGGTCTTATTTCTATCCAACATTTAAAAATATGGGAATCATGGGTGTATTTTCTAAAGGAGTAAAGCCGCAAACAGAGGTTAATCATGAACCATTAACACAGTTCAATAATAGTATCAATAGTTATGGCTATTGCACATTATTTCAGTGAATTTCTTTTTACATATGAAGTTGCATGTTGATACCTCTGATAGATTTTGAGTTTTGTTTTGGACAAGCAACCCGAATGTCAGACGGAGAACAATATTCCTGTAAAAACTCTTTTACATTTCCCTTGTGCTGGCATATCATGATACACGATTGTAATATAGTAAAACACACTTTTTCGTGAACCTTATATTTTTATTCTAAAGGAATTGTTACTATATACGTATTTCTGAAAACATTTAATTATTATAATAACATGTTTTTTTTATAATAAATGTGCATGCCATGGGGTTTGAATAATGGACGTCTAATATACAAACCACATTACCGAGGAGGCTTTTGAATTAAATGGTAGTTGACACGCCATGTCGCTAAGCGACGCTAATACACGTTTGCAAAATTATTGATGAAAAAAGTTACAAACAGTTTATTATTTGTGCGATTTAAAGCCCAATTTCTTTCCGGTTATTTATTAAATTGATCTTGATTTGAAAAAAGCAGACGAGCTAAGCTGTCTCCTGATGGTGGTTATTTGAGGTAGTTATTTTGAAACAAACATTATAATTAATAATGTACCTACAACCCATACAAGCGGTTGTATTGCATGGTGATCATTTGAGGAAAGTCATTCACACATTTTATGATGAATGACAAAAGTTGCCGACCGGAGAAGCTATATATCCCACATTTAATATTTAACATTTAAATGTGACATTGGCTTTTACGGTAGGGAGACAAGTGTGTTACGCGACAAGTGAACATTTATTTGTAGCCACTAAAATGTGCATGATAATTGACCAAGTTACAGTCCAAACAAGCTCAGACTTTGTAATGCTGCAATGCCTGTATTGGCTCTTGTGGGCACATGCAGCACCTAGCTAACAAAGCAGGCTTTTTCCACACAATCTAGATAGTAACAATTAATTACTGTGACACACACTTGTTTCAACACATGTTTGTATTTTGTTATTTCATTTTTTTTCTGGTGAGAAAGCCATTCACACAAATGCAAAGTTTCAATTTAGTATTTCATATAAGCGAATACACTGGAATTAGTTATACGTTAAACGTTTTAAGTTGCAATATAACAATTGTTCAGGTAATATTTTATTTTTTCAAAACAGGTGAATATTNGGGAGTGAGACAAGGTGAATCTTTATCGCCATTTTTGTTCTCAATGTATTTAAATGATATCGAGGAACATTTTATGCTAAATAAGTTTGAAGGAGTTAATCTTGGTATGTTAAAACTGTTTTTATTGTTATATGCTGATGATATTGTATTATTTGCAGAATCGGAAGCCGGACTGCAAAATGGATTAGATTTATTAGAGCAGTATTGTACTAAATGGAAGCTATGCGTTAATGTGAATAAAACAAAAATATTGATTTTTAAAAAAGGAGGACAAAATAGACGAAATTTAAATTTTTATTACAAAGGACAGATTGTAGAAATAGTGAATAGTTTTACATACCTAGGCATAGTATTTACCACTGGGGGTTCTTTTTCATTAACGTATGATGCACTCTCAGGACAGGCTCTTAAAGCAATATACAAGCTGAAATCTAATCTAGTTAAATACCCAGATATATCAGTTAATCATAGACTTGATCTTTTTAATAAACTTATTGAACCTATTCTAAGCTATGGTTGTGAAGTATGGGGGTTAAATAATAGTGTTCAAATTGAAAGAATACATATACGATACTGTAAACAAGTGTTAGGTGTGAGGTTGCAAACACAAAATAACTTCGTTTATGGAGAACTGGGACGTGTACCATTAATAAATAAACGTATCATTTGTGTTTTAAAGTACTGGTTTAAAATATTACAATCCGATGATGTCAAGTACATAAAAATCGTTTACGATATGTTATTACATGATCATGATATATACCCAGAAAAAAAGTCTTGGGTTAAATCTCTCAAGGATGTATTAGACAGCTTAGGTTTTAGTGATGTGTGGTTTTTTCAAGGGGTAGGAGATATTAAGATATTTTTATCAGTAGCTAAACAACGAATTTCTGATATGTTTTTGCAAACCTGGTCAAGTGAAATGGAAAACACGACCAGAGGTAGAACTTATAGACTTTTTAGTAGCTTTCAGTTACAACCATATTTAAATTTTGTAAATGTCTCAAAATTTAGAATGGCGTTAACTCGTTTTAGAGTATCTGCCCATAGACTTGAAGTGGAAGCAGGGAGATGGCACAAGCCTGAAAAGATACCTTTTCAAAATAGAAAATGCAAACACTGTAACGTCCTTGAGGATGAATTTCATTTTTTACTTGAATGCCCAACATTTATTAATTTACGTAAGATATACATAAATAAATACTATTGGAAGAATACAAACATGATAAAGTTTATCGAACTCTTACAGACTGACAATGAAAAAAGTGTACGAAATCTATCCATTTTTGTTTTTAAAGCATTTAAATTGAGAGCTGACTTATATTATCAATAGTTTCTCTCCAAGTACTTTCATTTATTTATCTAATTTATATAAAAAAAAATACAATATACGATAAAGTGTACATGAATTTGTTGTATTAAGCATTTGATTTACGTTCTGTTAACAATTCTGTACGCCATTGACCATTTGTGAATATATTGTGTTGTAAAATGTGTTTACTCATGGGCTTAAAGCCTAATGTATGTTGAATAAACTCTCTATATTGTTAACAAGATTAATAACAAGACACGCGTAACGTATTTCATATACAATATAATTGTGTACTGCTGTAAGGAGTAATGTTCCGACTCGTGACTGTCAAGTTTGTTTGTGGTTCGATTCTCACATATCAGATATCGAACATCTGTAAAAGATGCTTAATCTGTGAAATGATAGACTTGTGTTGAAAATAATTATCGAAAAATATACAATAACAATTACATTTGATAAAAAATTAAAGTCATCTTGAAGCTTACTGTGTGATATTGCATATTAATCTGACCTGTCTAAAGGCCAGTTTAATTTCATCTCGCTGGTTACCCGATTGGTGCCGATGAATGCAAGAGTCTTCGGAGCTTTCCCGGTCTGTGCATCTACCTCTTAGGACATATTTCCGTTAAAAATGTGATGATCGTCGAATCGTGCATTTAAAAATAAACCGAAATGCTGGCAGCCTCTTTTGTTTGAAGTTGCTTTTCGCTTTCTTTAACTTGTTAATAATGACAGTAGTGATTTATGCGTGGTTTGTGGATTGTGTAACAGTGCCACAATTTATTTTAAAACGAGAGATATCAACATACGTTTAAAAGATACAGATTCAGCATCTTGTATTGATTTATCTCCTCAAAAGAACAACAAAATTTTTTTTATTTAAAATAAACCAAATAAGTTTACTACCGAATGATTGATGTATGTGTATACAGCGAAGAAACCGGTGTATTGTGCATATGCGGTAAGTCATGTGTGACAAGTTCTATATAATAGGGCTGTAACGAATCCAAAGCACTCATATTCGGATCCTAATTCAAATCCAAATTAGTTTTGTTTTCTTGATTTTCAAATGCGGAGCCTTATAAATGTATTCAAGAATAAAGGTTCCATACATTAGACAAAGTAAAGAAACGTATGCATATAAATTCAGTATAGTGTTTTATTAGTTACACTGTTAGTAACTGATGGTGTATGGGATATACCCCCTCAGTAATGTCATAACATACATCAAAACTATACATAAACGTCCATCTGTTTAACGGTAATTTTAAGCAAGATTATCAGTGAACGATTGCTCCAGAACGCTGTGACAGAAACGTTCGTATAGGTTTTGTGCACTACATATATCCTTATTGAAGCAATACTTTCATATACCACATACCATACAATGATTATCTCGTGATGGCATTTTTAATTATTAGATTAAGAAAAATGGACGGTCGGAAGGACAGACGGACGTACGGACGGACGAAAGAACAGACGAGCGTAAGGTAGTTCTCATAAACACAGAAGTATGTGGCTAGCTTACTTATGTAGAGATTTGTGTGTCTAAAATACCCATCGTTGTTTCAAGCACTCACTACCTCTTAGCATAACATTTTTTATCAATACAAGGGAAACAATTTGAAAAAATATGCAATGAAAGTTAGTTAGAACTATCTCCATTGTTATCAAAATTCCTTTTTTATTTAAATATGCGAAGATCCTGCTTATTACACAAATATAAAAATGATTACAAAAGTTACATATATTATAATTCACACTTCTTTAAACATTCACACGTGTGTCATTTTCAAACAATTTATCAACACGTAAGTCCAAACATTAATGCGATAACAAAAACTAATTAAGACATTGACATGGACATTTGAAAAGTTTAACACACACTTTATAGATCAACATAATTGTTGAAACCTATTTATCATGCAATATTTTACTATTTACTAGATTATTAAGCTCCACAAAACACATATCGATTGTATCTTCTCTAACTTTTCATAGTAATATAAATGCTTCTTATACAAATACAACTCTGAAAAAGTCGGAAAATATTATGCCTCAGACACTTCTTTTCCACTTGTATGTTCAACAATCCTATTATACATATCTAACAAAGAACTTGAAGTATGCAGAAGAATGTATTTCCCATCTCGGCCGCCGCTATGTTCAAGCCACCTGTGTGGTTTCGCAGTCTGTTTCTGGTCCTCGAACCATGCATACGGTGTTGTCCTGTGGTTAGGTGTCACAGTCAGCGGAACCCAAGTTCGCTAAAATATGTTTCTTGCTAGATTTGGTTAGCAAACCTTTTTTCTTAAATATGTCTTATACATTTAATTGATTTCGTGCGCACGCTAGCGAGAAACCAATGAAACGACACGGTGTTCTCTGTGTAGCAATAACTTTTATACGTTCAATCAAAATCTTATGTCAATTATACATTCGTCTGTTATTTAAATAACATTAATCGTGTTTAAATTGTGTCATTAGTGGAAAGTGCGCTAAAATTCCCTTTAATATACACCATTTACGCTCAACTGTCGAAACGCCAATACATGTTTCAAACGTTAATTTCAGGTAAACAAAGTTATGACGTCTATAGGTAACACAAATATATTTTCTAAAAATAGAGGTAAACGAACTGACTCGTCTGTGCATATTCAAACGGAAGGCGAGATTGGTAAAGTGGATTAATACAAATATGTTTTAGGAAGCAATATGGAAAGGTTCAAAGAGAAAAGGAGAAAAAAACTCCTCTGAACACCAAATGTATGGTATCAGGACAAAAGGTAAACCCGTACGTTCGTACAGCCGTCAATTTTGATGGGATTGGACAAAAGCTCATTACAATTGTACTACACCGCACAAAAGCTATCATGCGAAGTAACAGCCCCGGACACAAACCCATCCATCTGTACTCAGATATGGACAAATGCTCACAAGGACATTAAACCTGTAAAATTTAAAAGCGGCGGACCATGGTGAACTAATGTCCAGTTGAGCCGTTGTTCTTTAAAAAAAAATCGTTTTACTGTTCATAGATTGTTTCCAAACATAAATATATGGGGTCTGTAATAAGTGTCATGGTTCTTGCTTTACTAATTTAAATTATGTAACCATTTAAAAAAATCTTCTAGTAGAACATTTAAGTGCCGATCGGACGCATCACGGTGATTTAAATGCGCGATATGGATATACATCTTTAACTGCAAACGTGTAGTTGTGCTCATAGTGCCTACTATGCCCCGTTACGATATTCCTAAAGGGACATTATAATTGTGCAAGAAAAATGTACATAGTTTCACTGCGAACCTGTAAGCTACTTTTGCCCTAAATGCTCCGCCATCTAGTATCTCCAATGTACCGCCTTGATTGCGTACTCGTATAGATAATTATCAGATGAGGGGCACCAAAAGCGTATGCTAGTAGGAATTTGGGCTGGACGCACACGTGCCGCCTCCCCACATTCCTCCTCTTAAGATTGCATTTAGACGGGGATACTATATAAGCAATATTGGTTTAATAATAAGCTGCAAAACACATGTATAAAATATACGTTTGCTATTAACATTTTAAAAAACGTAAGGAAGCAGGTTGATTATTTGAATGTGTATAAAGTTTCAATCTGCGATAAATTAAACCTTTTAACGCTGGCTGACGAAGCAATTTAAACTCTCATATCTTTCTCGTTTTTGTTTAACTGGAAGTTACAGTTGAGTAGGCATTGCATGAATACATAATTGTTGTCGCCTATTCAAATTTGAATGTTGTCGAAATTATAAATTAAAAACAAAACATCTACTAAGCTTATTAGTATTTTCGCTGTTTTTTTTGACAGGTGCTACAGCCTTGAGACTAACGCAATATTTATCATTCGGATGTCCATGGTTCGATTCCTGTGAGAGAAAGACTTTTCTGTGTTTACTTCATCAACGTTCAAAGTTGTTGCTCACTGGGAAAGTTAAAAAAATGAAAAATCTCGTTTAAGAGAGATGGGTTTTAGAGTATGGTTTAATTGGTCTTTAAAGAGCCTGTGTCATGCAGAAGTGCGTCAAGGGGCTGGATCATTTAATATAAAATGAAATTCAAATTGTATATGTGACAATGTCTAATGTATTGCGCATGTATTATATCGGGATATAAAGAATCTATGCATTCGGAGATAACAATCAATTTACACTTTCTGAGTCGTCATGATATTATAAAATAACAACCAGCAATTTATTCAACATGCAATAGCCACACAAGCTATGATAATTAAGACGAGACTAAAATGACGACGATGCTTAAAATGGTGTTGATAATGATGATAATGGTCATAGTGAGGATGACGATGATAATAATGATGATTATGACGTTGTTGTTTATAATGATGACGTTGTTGTTCCTTATGATGATGATGATAAAAATAATTATTATATTATTCATTTGTGTTCATAGCTAAAAAGGATATTTTCAGGTTCTAATAATACAATTGGCATCATGTTTGCAATACTTCCTTCAAATCATTTCAAAGCGAGCGTGTTGGTGATATTTTGAAAAAGTTATCTCTATAACAGCAATTCGCGTTAACACACTCTTGAATGTGTTGTATTTTATTAAAACTTGCGATTTTAATAAAAATGATTAATTTTGAAGACTGAGCTGTATCAAATGTTAGCAATACCAATCAGCTATAGTGCCTTCGTCGCTTTGATGGTTTTTGTTGCAATTTAGGTCAACACTGCGTTACATTTGAAGAAAGTGTAGACAGGTTCATTCGGTAAAGAGATTTTAATTGACGTTGATACTTTTGTACCTTCTAGTATGCCTTAGTTGTGTTGTGGTAAGCTAACGTAATGTTGAATTCTAGGATTCACGCTAGACCAAATACCCTTCATCCACGTCGTGTACGTGACATGCATCTCGTATTATGTCTGAAATCCAGTCGAATCTAGAATTTGATGCATATTATTGATCGACTTGCGTTTGTGTTAAATAAAAAATTAACCCATCCCAAAGAACGGAGAGACTATTTAAACCGTATTGCTAGTCACGTTAACAAAGAAGCCTAGAAAACGTCAAAGTTGTTTGCAATATGAAGTCATTCGTCGCTTATGGACTATTGTTGTTTGCAACGTTTGCATATGTTGCGGCAGACCGAAAAAGGTTCGTTTTCAGATTAACTTCAGCTTGATCTATTTCTTAAGAATGTATATATACGCATTTGTTTATTTTATAAGACAACTGTTTAGTGCGAATTCTAATTAACTGGCAATTCAATTTGTCCGGCTCATTAAATCATGGTCGTTCTGACTTGAACGCTTTTCAGTTTAGTTTTTATTATTAGAATGGTTCACTCATTTCAAACAATTTCTACAACAAGATAAATAAACAAATTAAAAGAAATCCATCACCACTGTTTGCAATCGTTAAGCGCTACAAAGTTGAAATGCTTCATGATTTTATCCAGTTTTACAAAACGGAATGTATAAACTTGTATAAGTTTAAATTCAGTGGCCTTATTTCACTGCGTCTTAAATGCAAACAGTTATTTTATTTGTGTTCAAGCCTGTGAGAAAGAGTTTGAAATCTCAATCAGTTTGTCAGTTTGTGTCAATAGGATAAATGGTCTTACAATATAAACAGTTTCACGACTGTGATATTAGTTGTGCGGTCATGTTTATAGTTTATAATATGAGGATTTGTATATTATTTCAGATGTTTCTGCAAAGTGGTTTTGGCAGACGATAAACGTTTTGTTGCAGACATGGGCGATAATGGCGATGGCGTTGTTGAAACCCACAGGCACTGGCTCAGCGTGGGCTGCAAGAACTTAATCAGCTGCCCTGATACATGTGACCAGAGAGTGAAAGAGTGGGTGTATAAGAGGCAATCAGAATGTAATAATCTGACGGGTGGCAAGAAAGTAGTCCCGAGTTGGAAGGCCAGCATGTGCAAAGAAGGCTATGGAAACAATGCCAGGACCTGCGGCTGTGACTTTGAAAAGTGTATGCTGGAATGTGGAACACGGACTCCTGTAATCGAGTTGATAAAATGTATGTTTAGCTGTCACCATCAGTAATGATATTTCTATTGCATGTTGGCAAGTGATATTTTATTTTATAAACATGTTGAAATTCATTCAGCACGTGTAATACATTACACGTAGATAAAAACTAATCACTTTACTAAATGAACGTTGGTAAGCTTTAAAATGCATGAGTGGGTTTAGTTTTACATTTTAATATTTATCAATCTATCACCGAATAAGGAATGGACAAAGAACATTCGCAGTTGATATTCTTTTCGCTAAGACATCAATATCATGATATATCCACAACAGACCGATGACTGGTTAATTTTCTGCGTATTTTTACCAGCCACTTGTAAGAAAAAACAAAACAAAAATAT
This sequence comes from Dreissena rostriformis, assembly GCA_007657795.1. Taxonomy (NCBI): domain Eukaryota; kingdom Metazoa; phylum Mollusca; class Bivalvia; order Myida; family Dreissenidae; genus Dreissena; species Dreissena rostriformis. Next base: position 28,161 of record VMBQ01001826.1, on the reverse strand, counting down.
AAATGAGTGTCCGTTGGATTAGTTCTTGTAGGTAAAATACACGTTTGTCATCAATTGTGTTTATTGAGCACATTCGAGTTATCTGTACATGTATTTAGTATGCATTTTGGCAATAAAAATATAAGTACTATGTATATACTCCTATCTTATTTTGAGTAATTTGTATACAAATGCTACGAACGTTAGTGAAGAAGATGCGTGAAGGAAGCTTTTAAAACGGCTTTATTATTCAACTGTCAACTGGATGTCATAAAGTACTTCACAAGTATATACAACAGGGAACAGTTACATTATTTTTATATTGTATACTATTATACTAACAAGAAATACAACTTGTTTTGTGTTCCTATTTCACAGAAAAGCAATTAAAACAACATCAAAGGTTCTTTTTTATATTTATGATAGCAAAACCTACGTTAAAATACGAACTGAATCACATTTATGCATGCTTTTTATAAAACGATAGACACATGGCGAAAATAGGCCAGAAATGTCAAAATCGACATGGATTTGCAACAAAATGTATTCAAGTATTTCCTCTGTGAAACATCGAAAGTTGGTTATTATGTGGCATACATACCGTTTGTAAAATCACTGTACCGTAAACAGATTATTTGCTTTGTCAGCCTTACAGCCTTACATAAGGATGAAACTCTATTTATTCCCAAATTACCATAATCTTAAATACAATTTATGATCGTCGTCCATACTTGATAACCTAGTTTGTCTTAATATCCATTTTCAAAAATACTGAATAGGTGAATTGTTTGTTATCATTGTATTGGCCTTTATACGATTCTATCTCAGTTCATTGGAGACGCGTACACTCCTATTGGAAACAAAGCAACATACTTGCGTAATTAATATACGATATTGAAACTGAATATAAAATAAAACAATGGGCTTACTAATAATTTAGAGTTGGACATAAATGAGCACAATGTAATTACGTTAACATTGTTTGTCCCACAGGAACTGTCGAAATATATGTTGGAAGTGTAATACATCGGACAAAAAAAAGTGATTGCAGATAATTTACAAACATGCATCCGCACTTGAACCCGACTTGGATGTAGAAATTTAGCTTGAAGCCGGTAAGCAATAACATTGGGTGGCTAATGTTACTTCGACCAATAAAATGTTTGGTTACATGATGTTTTCATAAGGAGCAAATTGAATTTTGTCGTTTCAAAAATCAACAAGTAAATAAACTGGCTTAGAACCCAAACGAATCTTAATAAATTGTAAGATTTGTTTAATTATGTTGCAAAATAAATTAATATATTATTTAATACAACAATAAATCAGACTCAATCGTATGTCTTAACGCGTTTTTAAGTGTTAAAGTATGAGTGATGATTGTTGCACATCCGTGGCGACTGAGTTTTTATCCAGTTGCAACCCTTGTTGATACCCTAGTATATGACACGAAAATGCCACTCTTCGCGATGGTATATACACTAAAATAAGCCGAGTGTTGATCATTTTAAAAGTACACTAATGGGATGTTCTTTAATATATCGAAAATATAAATTAACGTCCATCTGCCTACGATATCCTTGATCGATTGGTTCCAAACGCTGTGACATTGGAATTAAATCTTACACTATACACACAATAATTTACATACATTCATACATCATAATAATAGCAAAGTAGCAAGTGTGTTACAGTCCGGACATTTATTGTGAATTGTAAATTATTGTAAGCAAACGTCAAATACATATAACTTAAAGAAAAATCAATAAACGAAGTAAATCATCCGTCTATTTGGGCAAACCTGTCTTGATACTGAAGCTTCTATAACTTTTTAACAAAATCCGGTCCGTTGTTCGGAAAGGTAGTGTGCGCTATATATAACATAATTTATAAAGCAATAGTCTTTCCTCTTAAAAACTAATAATACAGCGCATATGTTGTTATGATACACTTCCATTGTAAGCATTGTGAAGCAAAAGGGACGGACGGACGTTGAAAGGTAAAGGCGGACGGAAGGACGTATTTATGGACATATAATGATGTGGCTAGCTTTTTTAAGGTAAATATGTATGACTCTTTAATATGGATTGCTGATTATATCATATCATTTGTCGCAAAAGCTTCAATTCTCCTTTGCATAACATGTGTTATAAAGACAAGGGAAACAACTTGAAAACAGATCCAATACAAGTAAGTTAGAACAATCTCCCTTGTTATCAACATCCCTTTTGAGTGTGTGAAGATCCTGCTCATTACAGACAATGTTTATATGATTATACAATTAACATAAATAATTATGCATTTTTAAACATCCATGTGTGTGCTATTATCAAACTATTTATCAACACAAATGTCCAACAATTAATGCAATAACAGAAAAGAAATTACAAAATTGACATTGCCATTTATACATAATTTTGTAAACCTATTTATCATGCAATATTTTACAATCTACTGGATTATTACGCCGCAGAAAAGCATATCTACTATTATTTGTTATAATACTACCAATGCTTCCAATACAAATACAACTCTTAAAAACGTGGTAAATATTATACCCCAGACACTGCTTTTCCACTTTTATGTTCAACATTTCTGTACATATATAACACAGAACTTACAGTATGCAGGAGAATGTATTTCCCGTCTCGGCCTCTGTGATGTACATGTCGGTTGTGTTGTTTCGCAGTTTGTTCCTGGTCCTGTAGCCATGTTTACTTTGTTGTCCTACGGACTGGTGTCACAGTCGTCGAGACCCACGTGCGCTCAAATCTGTTTCACGTTGGATTTGGTTAGCAAATTTTTTTCTTAAATTATTAATGGGGCATTTCGTTGATTTCGTTTGCATGCTAGCGAAAAACCAATGAAACGACATTGTAATATAACAGATACACGTTGGTGGCGGTGTTCTCTTTGTAGGAATAGCCATTATACGTGCAATCAAAATCTAATGTCAGGAATCCAATCGTCTGTTATATAAATACAATTAATCGCGTTTAAATTGTGTAATTGGTGTATAGTGCGCTTAAGTAGTTTGCCAACATGTGAACAAGTCCTTTTAAGATACAGCAAATTAATGCTAAACTGTTGAAACGCCAAAACATGTTTGAGTTGAGACGTTAATGTCATGTAAAACGATAATCAGACGTCTGTAACAATATATTTGATTTAAATAGAGATAACCGAACTGATTCGTCTGCGCATATGAAACTGGAAGTCGAGAGTGCGAAATTAATATCGTGATCTCGCGTTCTCGACCTATGCTAAGTCGAGATCATGAGATCACGATGAGAAATCGCGATATTAATATTGTGATATTCCATAGTTGTTTCGCTATCTTGCATAGTTTTTTGATAATCTCACATCGTGATTTCGCGACGTTGCCACGTAATCTCGTGCCTTTGAAACATTTTCCTTGTAATTCAAAGGTCGATGGTGCGAAATCACGATGTGAGGTTGCGATGCGAAGACGCAAGAATACGATGCGAGATTGCGAGATCACGATGCGAGTTTGTGAAAATACGATTCTTTATCGCTTTATTAACATTATGTCTCAACATGTCCTACTTTTGAAAACCAAGGGTAAACATATCATATAAAGATGCGAAAACACGAGATATCGTATCGTGACCTCGCGTTCTCGCATTGTGACCTCGTATTTTCCCATCGAGATTTCCCTGGTTTCGTCAAACTACTCTCATAATCTGCTTACGTTCGATCAAATTTAGGCGTGAAGCACGAGTTATTAAGACGAGACAGTGATGACGACGATGCTGAAAACGGTGTTGAAAATGATGATAATGATGATGGTTATTATTTTGATGATTGAAATAATGATAATGATGATCTTGTGTATGATGATGGCGTTGTTGTTTCCAATTATGATGATGATAGTATTCATTTTTGATGGTAGCAAACACATTATCGTATTGTATTGTAAGGTTCTTATAATTCAATGGACATCATATTTGCTATACTTTCTGAAAATCATTCCGAAGCGAATCATCTGGTGAAATTTGGACTAAATTGTATTTATTACACGTATAGGCTGCTTGTTTTCTGAACGTCTACTTTTGATTTAACACACTCTTGAATGCGTTGTGTTTAATTTAAACTTGTAATTTAAGGATTAATGTTGAAAAGTTAGCTTATCCAATGTTATGGAATAGCAAGCAACTAGTGTGCATTCATCGCTTTGAGTATTTGTGTGGTTGTTTTATGTCAATACTGCTTTGAATTTCAAGAAGGCGGTTAGGTGGGAAGGTTCATTCGGTAAAGTGATTAAATTTAACGCTGATAATGTTATACCGTCGAATATTCTTTCGTTTGTTTGTGTTAAGCTTACGTAATGTTTACGTATTCACGCTAGACCGAATACGCTTTATGCACGTCGTGTGCGTCATATGCATCTCGTATTGCGTCTGAAATCCGGTCGAAGCTGGAAATAAATATATATTATTGATAGCATTGTTGTTTGTGTTAACAAGACAATTGCCTTTCTCAAAGAACGGAGAGACTATTTAAACCTTATTGCTAGTTATGTTAACCAAGAAGATTAGAAAACGTCAAAGTTGTTTGCAGTATGAAGTCATTCGTCGCGTATGGACTAGTGGTGTTTGCAATGTTTGCATATGCGGCGGCTGACGAGAAAGGTTCGTATTCCGAATTACTTCGGCTTTATCTATTTCTTTACACTTTATTTACGCGTTTGTTAATTTGTTTATACAAATGTTTAGTGCGATTTCAAATTTACTGGTCATTCAGTTTGATTTGATTACAATAAACAACACAACCATCAGTCTGTATTTTATTCGCACTTCGATGGTAGACTTGTTCACAGATGTTTGTTATTGTTTAATTGTGTATTTGAATTGTAAGATTAAAGTATCCTAAAAAAAATCTGAAGTATCCTAACAAGACCATGAAAAGAAAGAAAAGATACCCCCCCCCCGAGTTTGATTCTCAGGTCAACGGCTGTTAGACGCATGAAATCATTGTTATTTCTGACTTTTCAGAGTAGTTTATTTTATTATGTACATGGTTCACTCATTTTAAACAATTTCTACCACAATATAAATAAACAAAGCAAAAGAAATCCATCTCCATATTTTGAAATCGTTATTAATAAAGCGCTACATATTTAAAGTGCTGAATGATTGTATCCAGTTTTATGTATTTACAAAACGGAATGTATACTATTGTATAATTTAAAAGTCAATGGTCTTATTTCACTGCGTCTTAAATGGAAACAGTTATTTTATTTGTGTTCAAGCCTGTGAGAAAGAGTTCGAAATCATAAATCAGTTCGTCAGTTTGTGTCTATAGGATGAATGGTCTTACAATAGGAACAGTTTCGGGACTGTAATATGTGTTGTACTGTAATGTTTATAGTTTATAATATGAGTATTCAAATATTATTTCAGATGTTTCTGCAAAGTAGTTTTGGCAGACGATAAAAGTCTCGTTAAGGACCTAGGGGTTGTTGATTCCCACCGGCACTGGCTCAGCGTGGGCTGCCGGCGTTAAGTCAGCTGCCCGGTTGTTTGCGACGAGAGAGTGAAGAAGTGGGTGTGTGAGAGCCAATTAGAATGTAATACTCTAACGGGTGGAAAGAAAGTAGTTCCGAGTTATAAGGCCAGCGTGTGCAACGAAGGCTATAGAAACAATGCAAGAGCCTGTGGCTGTAGCTTTGAAACGTGTATGCTGGAGTGTGGAACACGGACCCCTGCAATCGAGATGATAAAATGTATGTTTGGCTGTCACCATCAGTAAATGATATGCATATTGCATGTTGGAAACTGATATATTATAAACATGTTGAAATCCATTCAGCACGTGTAATAAATAACACGTAGATGAAAACTAATCCGTTTACTAAATGAACGTTGATTAGCTTTAAAAGGCATGATTGTGTTTAGTTTTACCTTTTAATATTTATCAATCTATCACATAATAAGGAATGGGCAAGGCCCACTCACATTTAATATTCTTTTCGTTAAGACATCATTATCATGAAATATCCACAACAGTTAGATAACTGGTTAATTTTCTGCATATTTTTACCAGCCACTAGTACAAATAAACGAAAAAAAAAATAAAATATATAAATCAGTGTTCGTTAGATTAGTTCTTGTAGCTAAAATACACGTTGGTCATCGATTGTGTTAATTAAGCACATTTGAGTTTATTTGTATTTTGTATGAATTTTGTCAATTCAAATATAAGAACTTTGTATATGTATCCTGTCTTATTGTTGAGTAATTTTGATACGAATGCAACGTACGTTAGTGGAGACGATTCGTGAAGGAAGCTTTTAAAACGGCTTTATTATCCAAACTTTCAACTGGGCAGTATAAATTAAAAAACAAAAATCACTTCCTCGCAGTATACACTATTACTATTATACTAACAAGGAAACCACTAGGTTTTTTTCCCAATGTCCCAGAAAAGCAATTGAAATAACATCGACGGTTCTATGTTAATCTTTATGAATGTCAATCCTACTTTAAAATACGAACTGAATCATAGTGTTGTATGTTTTTTTATGAAATGAAAAAAGCGAAAAAAGGCCAGAGAGGTCAAAATCAACAAGGATTTGCAACACAATGTAATCACGTATTTTCCATGTGAATCATCGACAGGCGGTTCTTTTGTTGAATAAAAAACAACGGAAGTCAATAAACTCTGAACAAATCGTTTGGTATGTCAGACTAACATACTGATGAAACTTTTTTAATTCATAATTTACCATAATTTTAAATAAAATGTCTGATCTTAGTCCTTACATAATGGCGTTCTTTGTCTAAATATCCATTTTCAAACAAAATGAATAGTTGAATTGTTTGTTATCATTTGATGTGCCTTTATACGCTTTCTATGTCAGTTCATTGTAGACGCGGACACTCCTATTGCAAACACAGCAACCATGTGCGTAATTAATATACGATACTGAAACTGAATATAAAATTAAACAATGGGCTAATAAACGATCTAGATTTGGACATAAATGAGCACAATGTTATTACATTATTATTGTTTGTCCCACAGGAACTGTCGAGATTTACGTTGTAACTGTAATATATTGGACATAAAGTGATTGCAGACAAACATGCATCAACAGTTGAACCCGACTTGGATGCAGATATTTAGCTTAAAGCCGGTAAGCAATAACATTGGCTGGCTAGTATTACTTCGACCAATGGAATGTTTGGTTGCATGATGTTTAAATAAGGAGCAATTTGGATATCGACTTTACAGAAATATAAACGAGTAAAATACTTGGCTTGAAACCTCAACACATCTTTATAAATGGTAATATTTATTAATGGTGTTGCAAAATAAATTAATACAGTAATTAATACGATAAGAAATCTGACTCAATCGTATGTCTAAATGCTGTTTTAAGTGTTCAAGTCTGAGTGATGATTGTTGCAAAGCCGTGGCGACTGAATTTTTAGCCAGTTGCAACCCTTGTTGGTACCCTAGTATATGACATGAAAATGCGACACTTTGCGATGGTATATATACAACAATAAGCCATGTGTTGATCAACTGACGAGAACGCTAATTGGATGTTCTTTGATACATTGAAAATACAAATTTATGTCGATCTGCCTACGATATCCGTGAACGCTTGGTCCCAAACGCGGTGACATTAAAATTGAGTCTTACACCGTACACGCAAGTATAAATAATGTACATACATTCATACATCATAATAATAGCAGAGTAGCAAGTATCAGTTACAGCCCGGACATTTATTGTGAATTGTTAATTAATGTAAGCAAACGTCAAACACACATAACTTAAAAAGAAAAATCAATAAACGAAGTAAATCATGCGTCTATTGGGCAAACCTGTCTTGATAATGAAGCTTCTATAACTTTTTAACAAAATCCGGTCCGTTGGTTGGAAGGGTACTGTGCGCTACATATTAAAAAATTTAAGCAATAGTCTTTTCTCTTAAGAACACCTAATAAACCGCATATCTTGTCAAGATACGCTTTCATTGTAAGGTAAAAAAAGGGACGGAAAAACGTTAAAAGGAACAGACGGACGGAAGGACGTATTTATGGACATGTAATGATGTGGCTAGCTTATTTAAGGTGAATATTTATGTGTCTTTAATATGGATTGTTGATTATATCGTGCCATTTTTCACAAAAGCTTCAATTCTTATTTGCATAACATGTGCTATCAAGACAATGGAAACAACTTGAAAACATATCTAATGAAAGTTAGACAGAGCAATCTTCCTTGTTACCCTTTTTCTTTTTTGAATGTGTGAAGATCCTACTCATTACAGAAAATATTTAAATGATAATAACAATAATATAAATAATGCTGCATTTTTAAACATCCATGTGTGTGCTATTATCACACTATTTACTAACATTCATGTACAAAATTTAATGAGATTACAGACAATAATTACGAAACTGATTTGGGAATTTAAAAAGTTTAACACAAAACGTATACACAATGTTTTTAAACCTACTCATTATTTAATATTGTGCTGGTTAATGGATTATTAAGCTCCAGACAACGCCTTTCCAGTATTATTTTCCATAATACTAGTTATGCATCTTATTACAAATACAACTCGGAAACGCGTGGGAAATGTTGTGCCTTTTCCACTTGTATGTTCAATAATGCTATAACTAGAACACATAGCCCTTTAAGTATGAATGAGATTGTGTTTTGCTACTCGTTCTGCGTCATATTTAGGCGTGAGTATCGCTAAACAAACTACCTTCTCATATAGAAACGTCCTTGTTGCAATAAAATACACGAAACATGTATTATTTATTAACTGTATAAGTAATACACATAATACGCCTATAATGATGCGCAAATGTATCCGAATAACTAGTAACTTATATATTAGATGTCAGATTATATTATTTCTGCTCTTATTTCTGCTGATATGAGTAATTGCTGATCAAATACTGTTGAACTGTGATGTAAAAGCTGTTTGATGATCATATGTTTAAAAAGTGTTATACTATGCAAATATTTCTTGCGAACTATGTACGGTTTGAAGTAGGATGCCCTCGACCCACACAAATATTGTTTGTAATTTAATGTAAAAGCCATTGAAGATAAACTGTTTAAATTGTGTTAAAATATGCATACATTTCTTGCAAACTATGTACGGTGTGGAGTGGTATGCCCTCGACCCTCACACACCTATTTACGAGGAAAATAAAATATATAGAACGGAAAAAATAAGAAAAAAATAGTACTTTTTATTTGTTTCTTTTTTTTTCGATAGTAAGCGGACCAATTGTAGACCCTTTGATAATGCAATATTTAACGTAGCGATAGGAGGGAATGCAAAAAGGACGGATAGCTTTGGAATATTTATAAAGGTTGTTGACACATTTCGCATGTAAATGATGAAGCGACCGATAAGAGTCATCTTCGCGGACAATATAATATTCTACCTCATTGCTTATTTGTCTTCCTCCATGCATCCTTTATAAAGCATATCAAGTTAATGCTTGCAAGCAAATTTTAATACGGAGGTGTTTTTATATTTTATGAAAAATATTCTACCGTGTTGCTTATTTTTCTTCCTCCATGCATTCTTAATTAAGCAAACCAAGTGATTGCTTGCACACAAATTTTAATACATAGGCGTGTTTCTTTTCACGGAAAAATATACTTTGTTGGTTATTTTTCTTCCTCCATCCACCCTTTTTTATTCGTATCAAGTGAGTGCTAGCACGAGAATGTCAATACCAATGTGTTTTTATTTGTTCTTCAGAAGGACATAACGTACTGCGACATCTGATCATCAAATATAATACAAAACAAAACGTCGCAATAAAAGCAGCTATTGACGATCAGGAAGCTTTTATTGTCATAAATTATGCTAACCATCGGTTTTAATAAGTCTGAAGAGCGCAATTGTAAAAGGTGCGTCACAAAACACCGATGAATTTTAACTATAAGATTGTGGTCGAATTGATTTGATTTTCCTGTGGCCGCGTACCCAATTTTGTTTAGAACACTTTACATTTGTCAATTGCAATTAAAAACGCGATGGTTCAAAGATTATTTGAACGGACTACAACTTGATAATCCAAAGTTCATTGACACTATCCCCGGCACAGCAATAACTTCCGTTATTGAGCAATAGCACAAATGTACAAACACTATGGACTGTTTTCATTTTGAAGTTTATTGTTCAAGAAAGAAAATCTTGACATATTTTGTCAAATTTTGTCTTTATAAATATGATTCAATTATGGTTTGGTATGTTTTTTAAAACACTATCATTGACTTAGGAGACACTTTTTTAATGTAGCACATGTGTTTTTCGTAGAAGGGTACCCTTGATTATCACGTTTAAGAAACAGAACCTTTGAACAAATAAAAATAAAACACGAGAACCACAGAAAGCGGTGCCTATATTTCAGTTGTGTCAGAACACGAGACCCACAGAAAGCGATGCCTATATTTTAGCTGTGTCAGAACACGCGACCCACAGAAAGCGGTGCCTATATATCCGCCCGCTATATTAGAACACATGACCTACATAAAGAAGTACCGATATACCCGTTATGTCAGAACACGAGAACAACAGTGCGTGGTTCCTATATGCCAGCTATGTCAGAACACGAGAACAACATGTTATCGTGGTTCCTATATACCCGCTATGTCAGAACACGAGACCAGCAGATCGTGGTTCCTATATACTCGTTAAGTCAGAACACGAGAACAACAGATCGTGGTTCCTATCTACCCGCTATGTCAGAACACTGATACTCATAGATCGTGAAGATCATACCGACTATGTTATAATACGAGACCAACAGATCGCTATGTTGATACCCTCTTTTTCAGACCACTACACAAGCAGATCGTGGTTCCTATATAGCCGCTATGTCAGAACACGAGAACAACAGATCGTGGTTCCTATATACCCTCTCTGTCAGAACACGAGAACAATAGATCGTGGTTCCTATATACCCGCTATGTCAGAACACTGACACCAATAGATCGTGAAGATCATACCGACTATGTCATAATACGAGACCAACAGATCGCGATGTTTATACCCTCTATGTCAGACCAATAGACAAGCAGATCGTGGTTCCCATAAACCCGCTATGTAAGAACACGAGAACAACAGATCGTGGTTCCTATATACCCGTTATGTCAAAACGCGATACCAACAGATCGTGAAGATCATACAGACTATGTCATAACACGAGACAAACAGATAGCGATGTTCATACCCGTTATGTTATAAAACGATACCTACAGATCGTAATACATTACCGCTATTCCAGAACACAAGACTAACAGATCGTGATGTTAATAACTACCATGTCATAACACGAGACCCATAGCCCGTGGTGTCTATATACACGATATTTCAAAATACGAGACCACAGTTCCTGATGGACCCGTCATAAAACGAGACCCACAGACCGTAATGCCTATATACCCTTATCCCCAGCCAGACTTAACATATTTCCTTCACCCGATCAAGAAGCCAACCGCCACTCAACCAAGCAGCTTCTTCGGCCCAACAAAATAGCCTTTCCAAGCCCAACTAAGCAGTCTGCCCCCACATAACCAAGCAACCTGCCCATACTTAACCCACTAGTCAGCCTAAGCCAAACCAAACATATTTCAATCACCCAATCAAGCAGCCTACCGCCAACCAGCAAGTAGCTGCCTCAGACCAACAAAGCAGCCTGTCTCAGCCCAACCAAGCAGCATGACTCTCCTCCCACCCAACCTAGCAGCATGTCTTCCCTGCCACCCAACCAAGCAGCATGTCTCCTCTGCCACACAACCAAGCAGCATGTCTCCCCTGCCACCCAACCAAGCAGCATGGCTCTCCTCCCACCCATCTAAGCAGCATGGCTTCCCTCCAACCCAACCCAGCAGCATGGCTCTCCTACCACCCAACCAAGCAGCATGGCTCCCCTCCCACCCAACCAAGCAGCATGTATCCTTGCCACCCAACCAAGCAGCATGTCTCCCCTCCCATCCAACCAAGCAGCATCTCTCCGCTCCAACCAAACCAGGCATCATGGCTCTCCTCCCACCCAACCAAGCAGCATGTCTCCCCTCCCATCCAACCAAGCAGTATGGCTCCCCGCCAAGACCAACTAAGCAGCATGTCTCCCTTCCAAGACCAACTAAGCCGTCTGCAACCCCAAAAACTTAAGCAGCCTAGCAAATCCCAAGTAAGCAGTCAGCTCATACAAAACCAAGCATCATGACCCAGACCAAACAAGCAGCGTGCCACAACACAACCAAGCAGCCTGCCTCAGTCCAGCCAGGCAGCCATCCTTAGCAAAAGCAAGCAGTATGACCACACCAAGTTCAAACAAGCAGCCTGCCCTTACCAAACCAAAGTAATCTGCCCATCCCTATCAAGCTGCATGTCCGATATACATCCATATAGCCTGCTACGGCCTTACAAACCACTGGATTGGGACTATATGTTGGCGGTCAGCCTGTCCTAACGTCCGTCCTTCAGTTGAGCCTTGTGCAACAACTGGTTTCTGTGATAACTCTATTTGAACAATGATATAAATAACTGGATGAACATTGCAAAAGCAGTATCAGGGTAATGATGTGTAGAATTGTTTTTTCGCAGGTCACATGTCACATTATTGTTATTTACAATAGAGCAAAACTTAATTTTATTTTAATGAGTTATACAACTGGATACACACATTGGGTTATAGCTTTACTGTTTGTCAGTCTAACAATGTCTTCCTTTTTTCTCGATATGTCTGTCCGTCCCCGAAAACTGAAATAACACCCAAAGTGCCTAAGATATGACCACAGAACTTGGCATACATTTTGAAAAGTGATTATTGGATTATGAAAAACCTTTGAATTTTCCAGAGGTCATATGTCAGGTGAAGGACAACACCAGAAAATATATATATATATATCTTTGTAACTTGGTACTAAGCGTTATGAGCTATCACAGCAGTAAATAAAATTCTTCCCTGCCCTCTGGATTTTTCTTTATTATGTGATATATTACAATTAAGTTAATTTCCAAGCACGTGGATACAAAATGAGGATAATGCAAGAAAATTAATAATCCATTTCATGGAGGTAAAATTATGTTTATAACTGTAATAAACTTATGTTTACGGGGTAAAATTCCTTAAAAACGGTTAGTACAGGTTATAAAACATTTCAAGACAACATTTTGATAAAACCGGTAGTTTTAATTTTCTTAATTGCATAGAAATATAAGCTTATAGGTTTTGTATAAACCTATTTAGTTTGACTTGCATCGGAAGCCTACGGCTAACTGAAACGTTCTCAATTCGGTGTCTTGTTTATAATAAGTGAATGGTGCCTTTGGGGAGATATAAATATCGCCCCAATCGCGTGGAAAGTTTTTCTACAATGATGCAAATACCCAAACTCTCGGCCTTACGGTTTAAGAGTAGACTTGTGTAAGTTTGTACTATATACATGTAAGGAAAACAAGTAACCACCAGGGCAGGGTACAGTTTGACCCCAAGGAGGATTATTTAAACACACATTGTAGAGGACCACAATACAATTCCACACGCCAAACATAAAACCCCTAACTCTTCTTCGGTTTCTAAGAAGACGTTAAAAGACATTTTACTATATAAGTAAAAGAAAATCATGTGACTATTTGGGTATGGCCAGTTTTGAACAACTCGGTAAAGGACCACATGTTACACACATAATATCAAATCCCTGACCCTTGTGGTTTAAAAGATTGTAAAGGTTTTATTTTTTAAATAATTTTTAAGCTTCGATCATCTTTAAAAAAGCAATGGGCCGGAATAATTTGAGCAGATTTGAAAGAGGGTCACCTAAGGATCATTCCTGTGAAATTTCATTAAAATCTGCCCAGCGGTTCAGGAGGAAACGTCAGTAGAAGAAACCAGTTAACGAACGGACGCATGAACTGACGGACGACATATAACACGGTATCCAAAAAGCTACCAATCGCAATATATGTATGCCCAGTTGGGTTATAAATCTGAAGTTTAGTTATAGTAATACTCAAACAACTTGATATCTGTGTTAGCGAAGACAGAGGTCTCTTAACCAAGAAAGTTTAATACGTCCTTGAGTCGAGTGTGGCCTTGAATTGGACATTTTTATTTTTGTAGTTGGTAAAGATCGTTTTTTGACGTGATTAGAAACTTTGTAACAATATGTTACCCTTATTACTTAAAGTTAATATATTTTCTAAATGAAATGGCATCAAATGTTTTCCTCTTATGAATTTTGATATGTTGCAGTATTGATACTTTCTGGAAAGCAAAAATTCAGAATTTATCAGCTTTATACCATTGGCATTTTACCAGGTACATTTCACAGCATTCACTAATGAATTTATATTGAACACGTTGCATTCACTCTGTATTTATACACGGCTATTTTCAGTGTTTCGTTATATTTAATAGACTCTACAGCAAAATATGTGTTACTATCCAATTAGTCATTGAGACGAACGTAAATCGCCCTTATGGCGAAAAGGAGTTTACCTACTAGTAGATGCATACGGGATGCGATTAACCACATATTCAATTTATATAACATGTCTCAATATAAAACGAATAACTTAGCTCAAAAACGACTCACATAATATTTGATCTTCAAACTTGCGTACTTTTCCTTTGTCAACTCCAGTGATAAAAAAGTTATCGTTGTTGTTATGTTCGGATAGAAACTAAAAGTTACCAGGTCATTTTTCTTTTTTTTTAACTTATTTTCGTCAACAGGTTGACAAATTAATTATATAATTAATTCATTACATGGTTTTTACTGTGTTTATCTGAATTGCTATTAATTTAAGCAATGAATGGATAACCCAATTAGCGTCAAGAAAAACTATGGATACGTTTTAAGGGCAAATATGCTTGACTCATGGGCGAATTCAGTGGGTATTAATAATGCACAAGTTTTCAAAAACAGTTATTAACAAAACAGTTAGTTGAAAAATGCAATGGTTAATGTGATGTGCTACTCTGATACCAATCTAATAAACACCCATTCAGGGAACTAAATTTGTCTGTATAAATAATACACCAAATACAAATACAGGGAAGTTACATATTGTAATAGTGACTCAACAAACATCAAAACAGGAAGGTTTCGATGCGTCTATTGCACAGCTTCTTCGATAGAAATGTAGACACGTAATTTCAATAATTCAATCTGCACAAGAATTACACACGACAGCTTTTGCGCAACGTTATTTAAATTGTCAAGAAGTAAATATAAATTTCAATCACTTGATTCTTCGGGGATCAAACACACTTGGCCACTTGCTTACGCGATAGGCTTGGATTAATCAGAACTAGATCACTCACCTGTATTGGGCGTGGTCATTTGCTAAGCAAGCGGTATAATTTGAACAATCTTCGTAGAGGACCATAATCAAATTTCACACACCAAATATTCATTCAATTTCAACCATTTCAATCCCAACATCAACTCATCAGACAGTGCATATTTTAACCCCCAGTGGCATAAACTAAACCAAGAAGGCCTATAGGAACTAGGTTGCCCACCCGAGAGTGTAGACGCTTGACAGTTATGTGCAGATGTTGTGATGTGTGTGTTGAAACAGTGGCTTGTATCTAGGTTTGTTACTCTTTATGACACATATTCGATATCGCAAAGTATATGAACCAATTAAAGTTTTTACTATAAAAATATTTTTAAAAAAAACAAGTTACCCCTAAGGTGTGGCCAACTTGACACCAGGAGCTTGAAAACTTGAAAACGTCATAGCGGTAAAATATATGATCGATTTGTCACGATTGTGCACTGTCCCAATTTCTCTTTTTTGAGGACGTCCATATATGGTAAAGATGGCTGCGAAGCATCCGCCAAGTGCATGTTAATGCGCATTAAGTCTAAAATTAGTATACAATATATGCACGGTTAGCCAATAACGTTCGAGTGTTCAAGCTTCGACAATTACCTTAAATGGAATACGTCTGACACCCGGGAAATTAATCATGCTTGCATAGCTGATTGATATGCGTGTTACAGGCTATATAAACGCGGTTGTTTGCAACTAATACTGAGTCTACATATAGGTATCAACCTGGTTTGACAAAATGAAGCCCATCATCACATTTGGACTTGTGTTCTTTGCATTGTTTGCAAATGCCGCCGCAGGTGATGCTAAACAGTGAGTACAAAATCATTACTCTCATTCAATTCAATGTTGCGTGTATTTGTGGAACTATGCTTAACACTATTATGGAATAATATTTGCAGAAATAATGGTTTGTATCAACATTACGAGTTATTATTTAAAGGGGACTTGTGTACATATTTTTGCTTTTTTGAAAAAAAAAATGACAGAAGGGCATTTACTAACAAGACATTAAGATTGTTTATGCTTTTAAATAATACAAATTAAAATAAAAATAAATAATAATAACAAGAATGCCTGCCTCGGGATTCGAACCCGGGAACTCTAAAAAACTTGCTAACACTAAGCCACTCTAACATTTACATTGACTGAAGTGTTCACACGTTAGGTTAGCAGTGCATGTATTTTCCTAAATATCGACGATAAACGTTTGTCCATTGTTAATGATGATTATCCATAAAAGAGCAGATATTTCTAACATTTGTCTTAGTCAGGAGTGCGATTTCGATTATTGGAATACAATCCCAAACATTCTTTGTTGAATATACGACAGTTTTATTAAATTTCATTGTTCAAATGTGTGATCAATTCTCTTTAGCATACGGTCACTACCGTGCATTATTTGAACTTATAGAAGATACAGAATTTTTATTTTTAGATTCTTATATGTTAAAGTGCTTCAAGCAGATAAATGAGAACTGTACTGTTGTATACACCGCTCATAGTTAGAAATAGCGAGAAATAGATTTGCATGAGCTTCGTAGTCACGTCAATCAATCATTACCATAAAAGAGTCAATTTCACTCTCAAGCCGTTATTTGCCACATACAGCAAGAAAATTGTGAACATGTAAGGTTAACTTCAAATATGTTAACCAGTATTGTGCACAATAAAAAATAGTGTGTGTCATAGATGGCATAGATCCAAGAACAGAATGCATATATTATCTTTAAACAAATGAAAAAACACTCCTTACTAAGAACAATTTTAAAATAACAAAATAATAATAAAATAATAAAACGTTTGTTATAACGTTTAAAGCGCTATAACCGGCGTGGCTCAGTGGCAACTCATTAGATTTTGCTTCAAGGGGCCGGGTTTGAAACTGTGTTACGGACATATTTTCCGTTTAAGTTGCTGTCATTATTTGTTAAGACTTTTCAAAACAGTGAAGAGTTTTTAGTTAACATATTCAATGCAATTTTTGTTTTTAAAAATACGAAAATCTGTGAACAAGTCTCGTTAAGAAAGTTAATCGTCGGTCGTGTTTGAATTACAATATTGTGATGCGTGCAGCTATAACGATAATAATCTTTATTGGGTTTGAAAGCAAAATTATGAGACTGACAGTTCATAGTAAAGTCGCTTGTATATTATTTTAGCTGTTTCTGCAAAGTGGCTTTGGCAGGCGACAAAAGAATCATAAAGGATCTGGGAATTGTGGATAGACAAACTAACTGGCTTAGCGTCGCCTGCAGTCGCATGGTCGACTGCCCTAACATTTGCCACAAAGCAGTGAAGGACTGGAGCTGTCACAACCAAGGAGAATGCAACAGTCTGACCGGTGGAAAGAAAGTTATCCAGCATTACAAGGCCAGTGTGTGCCGCGAAGGCTTTGGGCACACTGAGATTAAATGCGGAGCTCAGTGTTAAACGTATGCTCCAGTGTAGAAGATAATAAATATACACTCGAATTGATAAAACATTTTACCTTACTACTACTACTACTGGCATACGCTAAGTTAATTCGAATCTCTTCTAAAATCAAAATTTATATTTAATAACGATAAATTCATACTTAAGAATTTCCTCTTAATATATACCTTTACTATTATGAATCCACATAACTTTTCATTTACGACTACTATCTGTGTAATGTTTCACTTTAATAATTTTGTATGTAATGCTATATACCTTCTTGATAAATGTTATGCACTTCTCCATGTCGATATTATTTGACATTCTAAATGTATTCTGTTTATGCAATAAATTATGGACTTGCACTTGGACTTTGATTATATGCTTGTTTGGTTGTCACTTTCAATAAATGATATGCAAATAAATAGCATGCCTATGTTATTTGTATTAAAAATTAAGCTGACAGCCGTCGAGATTGCACCTTTAAAGCAATGTGTTAGACCCGATTTAGGAACTTTTACCTACGATTACAATCTATTATAAATTTAATAATAACCCGAGTTTCTTTAGCAAAGTATTTTGTATTTTAATTGCTTGTTTGTGATTCATTCATTGTAATTATTGAATATCGTAAATGTCTTTTTTTTCTTTCATGATAGCATGACTATTGAGTGGTACGTTGTACTGTCATTTAAAAAATGAACGACATTTTATGATCAATATGAATGGCTCACAATGAACATTAAGAGAGGCATATTAATAAATGTGAACAATTCAAGGAGCATACCATCACTAAGAATCAAGCCACGTCGTTGATAAGAAGAACAAACATAGAATGAAGGCAACATTTGTCTACCAACCATTCTAAACGTGGTGGATGGTCAAATAACAAATTAAAAATGTTAACTGCATATTATCTTTAATTCAATTTTGCACATGAGTGTGTGAATCGAATTAAATGTTAAAATAAATTATAATGGTATGAAATCACCATCCTTGTATTGGATTCCTAAACTTAGTAAAACTACCCACAAAAGTCATTTTATAGAAAAGATAGATAGTGTCGTGTCTCACAGATGAATAATATATTTTTTACTTCTTGTATAATTGCTATAAGAACATAACTAATAACCAGAAAACGGTCTTCTAGAATAGCTAGTTATTTTTTGTTTTTGTATTTAACAAATTATTTCGATATCATTAACGAAATTCAAAGAAAAGATTACAAAGTGCCCCGTGTTAGTACATGTAACTTGTCCACATTGTATGCAACAATACCACACAGTGTTTGTTTTTAAATAAAACTATCTTCACTGATAGAACCTTCATTTTTCTACATAGAAATGCTCATACTTAGCTTTAATTTTGTTCCAATTAAATGTGAACTATATAGTTGTTCGCGATATAACACACAACGCAACCAGTATGTGCATACATTAAGAGGTACGTATTTGTTTCCTTACACAGATCATTTAAAATGCGTAACAACTTAAAGCTATCGGGTAAAAGCATTACGTATATCGAGTACACATGCCTATTTACCAAACGTAAAGCAAATGTGACGGTTCACTTACTTCTTGTTTTCATATGCAGGTTTTATTACCGTCATCCGGTTGTTATAATACATATGTTAGTTATCACTGGATTCATAGGATGAATTCTGATAAACCCCATCCGTGACAAATGGAGAGTCATTAAAATATGAATTATTCTCAAACTTCGCAAAAACTTAATCAATCTTACTTCAGAATATATCATTTCTTCAAACCTGCACAAATTACGAAGTACATTGTGTTGGGTTATACATTTATATGAAAAGTGTTTGGTAAAGACCGCAAAACGACATGTATTTGCATAGATTTCATAGTCAAGTGTCGCAAAAAAATATAGTAGCTATTTTATGTAACACAAACATTCATGTAACAAATTCGCAAATATGCGAACCGATACAAGGCCGAAAATCAAATCTGTAAAAGAGTGCTGAGTTCTGTTCAAACTTTTACTTTCTGGTAAGTAAAAAATATATTGCAAAGTTATTCAGAACATGAAGTGTGCTGACAGTGGCTACAACAATTATCCATCCGAAGCGAAGGGCGTCGTAATTTGTCTTTAATGCTTCAATTTGGGAACATAATTTTACGCATGCCGTCTCGTTGCCGATTGACGAACGAAGTCAGTAACGCATTTTATGCCATTTGTCATTTTGCTTATGTCATTTGAATTCGCGGTAGGAAACAACGCAAGTTTACTCATCTTTGTCGTGGCATCATCACAATCCACGGGAAAGTGCGCTATTATACAGTCATATTTGATAGCTTAAATGTTCACCTAAATGTTCACTAAAACTTATGAGATGATACAGGGAACATCGGCAGGAAATAAAATCGCACTAATGCCGGTTGAGTGGCTTATTATTTGTATTATATTGTTTATTCACATATTTACCTTGTTGTTAAAAGATTGAAACCGCAGTCCGATTTATTCTGAATCACCCCTTTATTTTGATGCAGTCTTTCTTATTATTATCTGTCATAACCAATTGATTACAAACAGTGTTCATGGCTTATTTTTTAATTGAAGAATATTTGATTTGTGTCTACAACGGCGTTGTCTGCTGTAAAAAAAGTTATTATCATGTCACCTCTTAAAAGAACAAAAATTTCTTCAATTGGTCATTGGTAATAATGTGTTGAGTTGCGTGCTGTCTGCAGCCCTATTAATAAAATTAATGACGATCCATGAACGTTTTTTACAGAAAATTAAAACATGAGAGTAACTGTCAACATGTCCAGTCCACTGTCAATACCGCTTGTAATTTTATTAAATAAGCAGCGCCCTGACCATGTTTGACATCTGACCTCTTAGTGTTTATCTTGGCATTTACAAAATGGGCATAAGGCTTGCGCATGAAATGCTGTCTCCACATGGTCAACAGTTGAGGTGAATTATTTAAAAAAAACATGACGGAATATGCAGTTACGATCCTGACCTGCACCTTTGAACTAGGGACACATGCCTTACGGGAGAAGAGGTTCAGTCTCGAAGAGCTGTATAATGCTCAAATTTGACATTTGACCTCCAAATGTGACCTTGACCTTTCAGCAAGAGACACGTTTATACACGTGACCCGCGGTTTCACAAACTTTCACAAGTTTGAACATATTTGGGAAATCATTTTGAAAATCAATTATTAATGAAAATTCAGTTTGGACACTACCTTAAACCTCTAAGTCTAACCGATAGGTAGGGACATGGAACATACATATGATACGACTTCTTCAAAAGAATGTTTTGTGTTTCATGTGTGTTTGAAAATAGTATGAGGAACGACAAATTTACAGTATAGACAAAACTGAAATTTGACTTCTTGGTGAGAAAATGAGCGATCCGTCTCTTAATGGTGGTATTTTGCGGTAGGTTGTTTAAAATTGCATAATTAATGATGAAGTTTATGTATGAACAAGCTCAGGCGGACTAACGCTCGCATTAAAGCTCGCACGAGTGTACAGGCAAACATACACTAAACCATTGTGACAGCTGAATCAAGCTTTTCGTAAGCAGACTCTTGTAAAACGAATTTGTTACAGCCATAGTAAGTACACTTATTTTTTATCTGCCCGTATCTGCAATGACTGAACAAAAGCTCAAAATCGAACTAATGGTTATTTGCACGTGACGCATTTAGACGACACGTGACGTTTTTAACTTTGTAGCTGCTTTTGTGCTTTAATGGCACGTTTAACTCCCTATTTTCAAACAAAAAAAAACTTTGATACTTTAAGGCACTAAACCATGGGTACTGAACCTTTACATGGGTAATGAACACGCTGTATGGGATGTATAGTCTGGTGCAGGTGACGGATGGACGGACGTAACTCGATCTGAATATGTTAATACGACATACGAGCTAAATTGTGTAAATCGACTATATTGGTTAAATAATCTCATTTATAGGAACCGTTTGATACCCGTTATTAGGCTGAATTGGCTCAATTGGCTACATCGGCTAACTTCATACTCATTGTTTCGTTCTCGATTTACAGGTGCGTTAATCGAGTACATCAGAGTATATCCGTACCATGTACATGTTTATGCGATCAGTAATAACCAACTGACACATTTCCTATAAAACATGGTTTTCTTATGCTAGTAACTGACAAGTGCCTTACTCTAATCAGAGGTCGGGGATGAATGGCCCGAGAAAGAAGTTCATGAACTTTTCCCACAAAAGTTATGAAGCATACAGCATACTAATGTTTAATAACTACCCTTGCACAGCCTGGACAACTAGCCTGCAGTGTTAACTAATGTAAGCAATTTTAAGCACCAATTACTCAAAGCAAGAAAACGTAACTGAAGTCGAACATCAAAATTAAGGGAACACCCTTTCTTTATAATGATGCTTCTTTGTAACTTTAACCTTATCGGCCCCACATAGTTGCTGATGAACTGTGCGGATAAGTATTGTGCAGTACATAAATTATTACATAAATATTAAATTATTAAGCAATAATCGCATTTAACTCCAAGAAATACCACTTTTGGTTTCTGCAAACGTCATGTTGGTACATTTGCAGTGTACGCTGGAGACAAACGGACGTACGGTAGCTCTTATACATATGGGTACATATGTGGCTAGCTTACGTTATGAGGATATCAATGTGTCTTAAATAGTGTATATAAAGTCTCCAATGCGTCTATGCATAACATGTGCTATCAAGGCAAGGGAAACAACTTGAAAACAAATGCAGTGAAGGTTAGTCAGAATAATCCCCATTTCAATAAACATCTTTTTTTTTTATTTGAAACAATTTTCCTCACTAATTTTGTTGAATGATCTTTCTTTAATGTACATACAAAGAGCATCTTTAAAACTAAAAAACATGTGTTTACCATTGTCAACCACTAATATCGAGAAATATATGACATAATGTATAAAAAAAATATCTGTATACAACAAGTTGTAACCAATTAATTATGAAGTTAAACTTATAAAAACACTTTTACAGTTGACTTGATTATAATGTCACAGAAACCGCATTTCAAAAATTATACTCCATAATACTACGAATTGTTCAAATACATGGAGACGACTGAAAAGCGTAGGTATAATATATACATTATTAGTTTATAGACAATTTTACCACTATACACACACTAGCCCTTTAAATACGCTGGAAAATGTGTTTCTCGCGTAGGCCTGCATTTTATTTGTTATGAATCCTGTGATGATGCACAGTTTGTTCCTATTCCTGGATCTTTTTTGTCCTCCGACAGATATCACAAGCGTCGGAACGTACGAACGCTGACATACGGTATGTTAATTGAGATTTGGTTAATTAAACGTCGTGTTCTTGACTATATTTTGAGGCATTTTCTTGGTTTCTGTTCCATGCCAGCACGGAACAAAAGAAACGGTTCATGGCGTTGTTTGCTTTTGTCGTTTTGACAGTGATCTGTTCATAAAGTACGAATTTCAAGAATTCATTTGACTATTATTTTAGAAGAAATTTCATTAGTCGACAATGGCTCATCAATAATTAAGAAAACGAAATTTCGATTCCTCCACGGTGTAAACTGTTTAGTATGTTGCACGGTTTGCAATCTTGGATAAATGTGTGCGTGCTTTGAAGTCTTTAATACAGTCAATGTTCAGACTTAAAGTTTGACCATTACTTTGCTTTAGTCATTTTATTATTATTGCGCTTTCAGTTCGTTCAACCATCATTTCCGATGACTTGTGTCAGTCTTTCTCGCTGTATTCGAGTTATGGTTGAGTATTTTTACCTCTTGCATCTGATCATAAATGTTCTTTATCATTTTACCTGGATTCCATCTTCCAACTGGATTGTTAGAGGGGAATAACACAAACAAATTCTGTATTGTTAATGTTTTCACAAAGATCTGAAGTTCGAAGTAACAAACTTGAGAACTTCTCTATGACTTGATAAGTTGAAATAGTGTACGCTCAAACTACTCTATTAAGCTTTGAAAAAAAATATATTCGCAATTCTTGATAAATAAGCTTTTAAACAAAAAAAAATAATTAAAAAAATACAATTTACCGTAATAAATACGAATTCAGACAGCTTATTCCACATTTCCTTTACAAAATGTATCCTATTTCTTCAAAATATCTTCTTTGTTACTGTTGACAATATTGTTTAGAAGATATGACATATACCCATGTAAAACCTCAAATCCATTTAAATGGATACTTAATGTTAAACATAAACTATTAAAAAGAAATAACTGTTTTTAACATTTAAAATAAATATATATCTGAACTCCAGCTGTACATGTATTACACATAATCTTATGTTTAGCAAAGTGCTATTATTATAACATTTAAACATGTGTGTATGTAAATTAAATTATTTTCATATAATATACCCAATCAATTAACAGTAATACCTTGGGTCTGTCAGGAGTGGGGTAATACATAGTTTGTCTAAAGAGTGAATTAGAGAGATGACATTAAATTACCAGCATTATATTGTTGCTTTGTAACAATGCTGTACCTTTGCATTTTGCAACTGTTCGTCTAATGAAGTTTTCTTCAGTTAACATGTTATTATTTCAGAAATGCAAGGTGGATGATTATCAATTTTCAGTCAGTGAATGGAAATTTTGAAATTTATCAATGAATTTAAAATCACATTTATTGTAACGTCCAGTTCAAGTGTTCGCATTAATAAAGCGTGGGAAGAAAATAGTAAGTTGCATTTTTTTGTGACACATATTCTATGTTTAGCTCAAGCTGGGAGAATGTGCAATGGAGGGGAACCTTTTTTTAATATTTTTTTGCAATTAACCACTTAATAAAAATGTGTATGAAATAGTTTAATTGTTTGATTAGAAAAAAATACTTTAAGGTGTATGTGTATGTTAAGCTATTAAGGCCATCTTGGTCGTTAAGCATTACCATGCACACTTGTTTATATTATGAAGATTGGCAGCGCAAACAATAAAATATGTTCAATATACAGAACTTAAAAGCAATTGTTTTTTGTTTTACCAAGCAACCATTTTGTGCAATACAGCGAAACCTTTTATATAATATTTCAGGGAATCATCTTATGAACAATTCTGGGAAAGTATTAACCAATCTAGAACACTAATGTTATTTAACCGTATCTATAGTTCATATGGACATTTTCGGAGAGGACCCTTGAAGAATAATGTGTGTACATTTTGGTCCACTTAAAACAAAACCTTAAAATTAATTTTGACAGAAGACCACACAAGGAAGATTTGTGAGAAATTATTCACAAGTTAGAAAGGGTTAGAAAAAAGTTTGAACACATATTTATATTTATAAGTACTTTTTAAAAAGATGTCCATAACAACATCTACTAAATCTATCATGGATAACAAATTAACTTGGAAATCTCTGCCTGTTAATCCTGTCCGGTATACTGGCCACCAACCAAACTCAATACACCTGGAAAGGGAACTGCAACATTGTCATCTAAGTTAACACCGCATGTACCACCCACTGGTCACAATAAGCGGACAGAGTTCGTGGATGGTCATTTGGGATTGACTATAAGAGTGCAGCGGTGCGGTCTCTGTGTGAGCTTATATAGAGCACCAAAGAATCGCCTCGTTCTTAAAAGTAAAATTGGTTCAATCGCTTATTGGGCCATCATGATGAAATAATCAATTGCGACAGAAATGCGTGACTGTTTTTGACGACGCCGGAACCAATTAAACATTAAAACCGTACAATAATCTGAGCATTTATTATTGTTGTCGAAGACGTCAAAACACTCCATGAAATAATTGTGGTTATTAAAATACACACGAAGAAACACTCGTTTCATGCAAATCATAAATATAAACCTAAGTATTATTAATAATTTAATACATGTACAATTGGAGCTGGCACAATAGATGGCATTGATCATGAGAAGACGTCCATTTAAAGAAAAGGTGCAGCTAAACCGTGAGAAAATACTCTGCAAACTTCTACATCTAGCGTGTGGGCTTTAAAGTAAGTTGTTATATATTTCAACAGTCGTGGTTCTGGTATTCCGTGAACATAGTACACCAGCATTTGCGTTCCTATACCATTTCCTCGACATGTTCATTTCGTCATTAAAATTTGAAGAGTTTTACATGGCCTATGAACAGGTCAAGTCCACATCATTGTAACTTCTATAGTTAATATGTATCCGTTTATATTTTGGCTGAATTGCATTTAACGAAAATAATAAGGTTTTCGAGTACACAACAAACAATTGTGAATAATTTTGTTTCTTAAGAAATACGCATTCTGGTGACTTTCATTGCCGAAAATATGTAACTTGTATGCCGACACCACGATCACAAAAGGCAGGTATCATTTATTAACTAGCGTATTCATTTGTGTTTTTGAATCTTTTTGATAATAACCTGTATGTGTTTATATTTTTTGCTTTTTAAGACGATTTTAAAATTGATCGTATTTAAGTCAGTATCTACGATTAGATAACATCATTTGAGAAAGATTCCCCTAAGCCTTCGAGTTTTATTGCATGTTAAAGACATTAATTATTCGACTTTCGAGAACAACTTGTAGGCCCGGTCCTTCAAGGCTTCCATTTAGCTCTGCCACTGTACCTATGCAAAGCACATATATTTATGGCATTCAGTCATTTGTGCTATTTCACCTCACCGAGCTAAGCAAAGATAATTGCCCTTGACACAGATGGCATTGTATCATAACTATCAAAGAGATTATATATGCACACGTTGCACCCTAGATCTCGCTTTAGATATTTGGTTCGTCAATATAAAGAAGTGAAACTCCAGCTGCCGGAGCATTATTGAAATCTTATTACAAACAATTAGTTGGTCCTTTATTTATGGCAAGTGACCGATTGCCGAAACAGTACAAAACAGCACAATACAGCACAATACAAAACAACATAAACACAAATAAGAATAAAGCTGGGGTCACCGCCTTGGAACGGTCAATGCAACGCATTGGGGGTTTAAACCTGGTTATAGAGCGCTCAACCTCACACTTGGCCCAGCAATATTCATAATACATTTAAGTGTAAATAAAATTTAACGTCATAGCATTGTAACTCAAATTAAACAATAATAAAAGGGAATTAAAACGCATTCAATTTAATTACTATTTAATTACTCAATTGCATTGAAGATACAAGAGTAACAGAGTTACAACTTTTTGACGAACGATCAAATAAAACTATTAACAATTGTCAACTACATTCCTTCTTTATAGAAAAAGATTTGAGAATATAGCGTCACGGAGTTAATATCTCAGATAATCATCGCGCAAATACAGGAAGAAGCAGCAATAATGGGTGTAAAAATTCCATATTACATTGCTTGGTTGTTTATGTGACTGCTCGTCAAGTACTTTTTATACGCTTGCGTTCATTAGGAATTCGTATATACTGTTAATTTGTGTTCACGACATGTCATGAATCAATCATCTGCACGCGGTAGCATCTAGTTGGATTAATTATACTGAAATGGCATAATCTATGATCCGATACTGGAAAGAGACATATGTAAATGCGCCGCAAACTATATCGGATCAACGCGATAAAATTAGATACGTAATGCATATAATATCTTTAAGTAAGTGTAAAACCACAACATTTTTCATAAAAGTGCAATATCTAGATCCGCTGCCAACATAATTGTATCACATTACGTCCGGCTGGATAAGCTGTTTTCCTCCTTGTTCAATACAGCAAATGCGAATTATTTTTGTGAATCATCTTACGGGTTTTAACTCGATGATTTTTTTCGTTTTTTTCATAATATGATTTGATAAATGTAAAATCAGATAAGTGTAACTTTAAACATACTTTTTTAAGAAGTGGTGTTAATTTACTCTTCTGTGTTGATAAAGACTAACAAAAAGTTAATATATATACATTAAAGCATTCATGAAGGATTTAAATACTTAATTCTAAACACAAATATAGTTTTTTGCAAATCGATTTGCAGGGTTATATCATCACATTTAACGGTACCGTACCGATACCTGTAAATGAGCTAAAGTGGCTGGATCGGTTACTGCACACACTCACATCGTTTATATTCTGACAATTAAAGAAAGTGCGATATGTTGCAAAATAAGATGAGATAAAACTTAAAACTGAAAACAAATTTATGAATTACATCGCAAAACGTAATAAAATTCAGGCTAAGTCAACGCGCGTCGTCTACAGCCGTAGAACAAGAGACGGATCATCCGTTAGGTGTATCAAGCCAAGATGACTCAGCGATAGACACAAGATCTATCTTACGGGGAATACCGGAGATAGTCGATAGTCGGAAGACGTCCATATATGGTAAAGACGGCTCTGAAACAGGAAGTCTAAAATTTGTTTAAAAATATTTGCACAGTTATCCAATAACGTTCGAGTGTT